>JAVHNF010056942.1:3257-13530 GCA_034783455.1 Micropsitta finschii
CAATTTTACTCCAAATGCCCCTGAGAAAGTGTGGGATGATGACACAGTCAATGGCTGTATTTCCATCTGAATTATTCAGCCTTGCTTTACTGTGAGCAATAATGACTTTTTAGAGTGGTGAAAATCAGAAATATTTCAGCTCTTCCCTTTATAGTGCTTTGGAAATTTACTCAAGATCTAAGAACACTGAAGTTGCAACTAAATTCTAGTTGGGAGATTACTTTGTAATTATAGTGATCTGGAGCTCCAACTAAGTGTATAGCTATGTATATGGCTATTATTATTATTATTATTATATTATTATTATTTGTATTTATATGCTGTATTATTCACAACACACTATCCAACGTACACCCATGCGTTGTACACACAACTCAGTGCTTACTGAGAAATCCTCAGGATCTAAATACGCAAGCAGGCACTCAGAAGTCCTCAGAATTTTAAATTAATTTGTAAATACTTTTATTCACATATTTATATATTTTTTAACTTTAAATATCTGTCTTTTTGTCCCAGCTTTAACATAAAACTTGTATTATTTGTTAGGATTACAAGTCTGCTCACATATCACCTCCTTTGAATAGAATTCATATTACATACATCATCTAGGTGTTTACAGTCTTGTTTTCTAAAGTCTGTGGAGGCAGAAACTCTTTATTTTCCTGTAGTGAAGATACCTCTTGGTACCTAGCCTGCTCACAGCTGGCCTTTGAGAGTGGACCTTTTTCAGGCTTTTATACTTTCCTTAAGTTATGAGTCACATCTTTATCGTCACTCTCAGTGGCTGTTGAGGTAGGCTGTAGGTGCAGAGGTGTTGGTACAGTGCCCCTGCTGAAGAGCCAGGCCAGGCCTCCAGCTAAGCTAGATTGTATTTGGTCATAGGGCAATGCTCCCTATCACGTACTGCCACGTCCATACCAACTATTATATGTGTTTCAGCAAATTCTGGCACTGATCTCAACTCAAAAGAAGTGGTAGCAGAAAATGTCATCACACTGTTTCACCAGGGTCAGGAGGATGAACTTCATCAAGATAGTTATTCCAATTGAGATAGTTACTGAGCTTCTTTAGTCTTAAGCTCCCAATGTACATTGTGACTAGCCATCAATTAGTTATCATATTTAAAGGCTTGCTAGGATGCTCATTTTACAAACAGCAAACAAGAAAAGCCAAAGGTTGTGGTTAATTCAATGTGAAATTGAAGTTTCAACTCCTAAATACTTACTTGGGTTCTCTTTCTCTTCTGAAAGGCTAAAGATCATGGTGGCCAGGTTGTCTGTGGCAGAAGTAAGTATCCAGACCTCATGTTTACCATCTTTATTCTCTGGCTACAAGAAATAACCTTACTACCTACATTTATCCAGCACTGAAGTAAAACTTTGCTTCCTTGATAAAAAAAAGTGAAGTCAGAACCATCTAGGAAAGACATAGAAATAATCTTAAGCAATTTTCTGCTTATTATTTATTTCAATGTCCTTCTGATGAGTGACTACGCCTTTGCTAGTGGCACTCAAAGAGCCAAAAGAAACATATGTTGTGAAAAGTACCTTTAGCAAAACAGACAGATGGATAGGTAACACTTTAAAACAGGGTGGCCAACGATTAGCAATTCATTTGGTATTCATCACGATAACATTAATTGTGGTGAATAAATTGCATTTAGCATCACTTGGAATTTTGTGAAAAGAACATTTGCCATTTTGGTGTCTTTGTGAAAAGGAAAAACTAAACCATTTTTCTATTTTTTCCATTTTGTGTTATTTTTCCTGTCTCAGAAAACAGTTCTCTTAACAGCAGAGTTGATGCAAGAAAACCACAAGTTTTGCATCAATGCTTTAAAATTTTAAATGCCTCTGATGTAATTATAATTTATAAGTAAATTTTCACTCTGATAATGCTTTGAAGCTTTCCCATTTTTCTTATAGCAATTGAAAAACTTCTGAACTGCTCAATCCTGTCTGCTGGTTCATCACTCTCTCATTTAGTTAAGTATACCAGAAAAGTGAAAAAATATACCTATGGCTTGTAAACTGTAAACAGTCAGTAGATTGTGTTCTGTTGATTACAGACGGTTTACATTGGCTGGACCATGCTTTAGCTGTCAGCACATAAAGAGAGAAATGGACAAAAGAGGCTCTGAGAGCAGATGTTGACACTGGAAGCTCGAATTCTGAGATCCTCAGCCTGTGGCTGTGGAAGCCCAGCTGGGAGAGAGAGACAGGCTGCATTCATAGAGCCTCTCTGGGATCCCTGCCCCATGCAGGTATTCAGCCATTGAGAGACAGGAAGATGAAAGGCTGCTTCACAGATGTCACCTGCTGAGGGTTCAGCAGCCTGTCCAGAAATGTCATGTTTGGCAGCTGGTGGAGGATCCCTCCCACCAGCTCTGGCGCACAGATTCTCACAGTATTCCGGGAAAGATGCTTACATGGGGGCTTCCTAATGAGATGACATTAAAGAGAATTTTTGGCTTCTGCCTCTAATAGCACATTGACATTAACCTAGCTGTCCATTCATTACACAGTTCTACTGAAGATCACTCACTCTAACAAAATGAATTTTAGGCATAAGCACCAAGCCAAATTACCCTGGAAAACTGTCTGGATAGCTATCATTTCTCATTCTGTTAAACTGATTCTGCATTCTTTAGTTTCTGTGCAAGTTTCTGAAACTGCTCTAAATTCCACTGGTACATGCTCAGTCAAGGCGCTTGGCCCCAAAAGCAGGAGAAACTGCAGAATTCCAGTGGATATATGGCACTCAAACATGGCACAGTGAAACTCCTGGGTCCTATTATCTGCTTGGGTAGTAACACATGACCTCATCAGAACACGCATTTAGAACATTGGCATGAAAGATCAGAGTATTGGTAAGAAGATAAAAAAGAAAGGCAATAAGAATTTGGCAGAAGGATGCTAAGATCTAAGCAAAAAGGTGCTAAAGTGAAGCAGAAAAAGGCTATTGCTTAAAATGGTTGGTAGGGGTTAGTGTTTCTCACCTATGTCCCTCAGGTCAAAGGAAATGGCACATGCTTTGTCCTTCACCTTTTGGGCCACTTCTAATCTGCATAGAAAGATCAAGGGGTCCTTTTCCATACTGTATACAGGCTCAGGGAAGTGCCAGGATCTGATTTTTCTCTCATGAATCAGTTACATTCTCAGAAGTATCTAGAAATATTATTTAAATGCATGAAATTGGCATTTGCTATTGACCAGTAACAGAAAAAAAAAAATTCTCAGGATGGTCAAAATTCTCATTCATTTTTTTTGAAGCCTTACAATCTTCACTTTTTTTATTTTTCTTCTTTCTGTATTCAATGTAATAAGAATAGCTGTGCTTTTAACAGGCGAGATTTTTGCTACAGCATCTAGTAGTTTATTGCCTCTAAATAGCATTCAGAGGTATCAAAATGTCACTGAGACCCAGGAGAGGACTTTCATCATCATCTAAATTCTCATTGCAACTATAGTTGTTACTGTTTTGGTTCTTCCCATGGAGGCTGCCTGCATACCAGGCTAGAATAGGCAATGGCCCTCAGGACCAATAGCATGAAAGATGTGCCTGAGGATATCAAGTAGAAGAGCTGACAAGAAATTTGTTCATTACTTACATCAGATGGTCTGAGCTAAAATTACTTTTAGTGCTAATACCCTTTTTGGCTGTAGGGACTGAAACTTTGGAACATTAGGGTCAACTTGACACCTTGGTCATTGGAAGAAGAGAAAGTAATGAGTGAAAAAGTAGACAGATTAACAGCAGGAAGTAAACACATACTGAACAACATGACCCTGAATAAATTCACAGCATTCACCAATTAGAGAAACGTACAGTGTAACGGGCTTGAGCTTGGAATGGCCCACTAATGTCAACAAAGCCCTGGTGATTAATGTACTGATAGCTCTTAAACTGACATATAATTATTTCCGTCTTTTAAGAAGGACTGGGGGGATGTTCCAATCTGTGTCAGTCCAAGCTGAGAAATCTTTAAAAAAATCTAATTTTGAAAAGGCGATAAGTTTAGCATTTTTTGAAAACTTGATTTTTTATGTCAAAATCAAACTAAGGAAAACCTGTAGTTCCAATGATGCTCATAACATTAGAGCATCTAAAGAAGAATAAAACCATAAAATCAAAGGATGTCATAGACAAAAACAGAAAAAAAAAAAACCAACTTAGGTCCTGGCACTTTCTAGTGTTTTTAGTGCATTTCATACCTACTTCATGAGTCAATCTTAGCAAATGTTGGAATTTTCTCTTTAGGAAACATTAATGAGCTGATCTATGGAATATTAAATAAACATATCAATGAATTTTTATGTTTAAAGTTTATAAAAGTTATGTTTTAAATACAGTATTATATTCTCTACCACCAGGCTAGACTTGCATCAAGTCAAGAGGGATTTTTTAATTAAAGAACATAAAATTTAAATGGTTCAGAAAATGTCAACATGGGTTCCTATTTTCAGCCCAACACAGATGATAGAACAAGAGGGCATAAATGAAAATTAAAGAAAAACAAATTCAGAACAGATGTCAGGAAGCATTTTTTTCAAGCAGCGAATCATAAATGTGTGGAATGGCTTACCAGGCAAGATAGTTAAGGCAAAAACACGGAGGTCATTAAAGAAACAATTAGAAGACATCATGGCGTAGATGGAAAAGGGAATGAAGCATGATGAGCCAAATGGCCTCTACTGACTCCAAGAGTGTCTCATGCTCTCAAGAAATCTGGACACTGGTAGATGTTTTTAGGGCTCTAGGGTAAGTGCTCCATAGAAATCCAGACAGCTCTCTCTCTCCTCCTTCCTCTCCCCTTTGCTTTCTAGAGGTACACTACACAACTTTCAGGAATACCATCAAAGTGGTTTTAATGATGGGATCATTTGCATTCAATATGCATTACAAGTGCCAGTTTCCTATGAGAAGTGATCTTATTATCATAAACCAAGTTTGCCAGCGTAGAGCAACAGGCTATCTCTATTAGCAAAGATAACTTCTATTAGGAACATTTTAATATTCTTTTTCTGTGACTGTTAAAATTATAAAGGAACATTCGATACCATATGTACATATTGTCAAAGATGGTATGGCAGAACTACTAAAACACATTTTACGGCAGAAACAGACACTGATCTTGCTGTTCTGTCAGAATAGGGCAACCAGAGGATCTGACTTAGGTGACGACAGATAATGGAGAAGAATCCGGTTTATTATCAATCACCTACAACTGTGAATGAAAAAGGAGGACAAATAAATAACCTCTGTTTGAACAAGATTATTTTGAAGCTAAATAGAAGAGCTGAAGTGATAATTATACCTAGAAAGCAACAGATGTTAAAACAAGAAGATGCTTTATAAACAAGTACAGGCTAGAAACGAACTAAAATGGAATTGTTGCACGATGCCAGCTGACCACAATTATTTCCAGGTTATGCTATTCCAGTAACCCGTAAAATTCTGAATATGTGGCAACTAAGATTCACATTTTTACTTTACAAGTCTAGCAAGAGTTCATGAAAGACATAGTGTTTTAGGAGGGTAGGATGATTAAAAATGTTCAAAGATCCAGCTCATGCTTGCTGAAAAAATTACTTTTGTGTTAATCTGTGTATTATAAATGGAAACCTGTATCTTGCAATGTTCTTGATATAGATGAACTGACATGAAATGATACTAGGTAAACCCAGATAACAGGTAGGATTTGATCTTTTTAGGCCTGTTGAGATCATGATTATGTGCTGTAAAATTTGAACGTTTAACAATAATACATAGTTGGCTTCAGATCTATTCCCGTCAATGCACTGTCCACGTTAGGCAGGTGTCAGCTCCCATGGGTGATGGGGTATGTGGAAAGTACTTCACCAAACCAATTGGATTATATCAAATGTGCGAAACTATTCATCTTTCCTTTAATGATAATAATGAAAAGGCTTTTGAGACTGTTCTTTATCTACAGTCAATACTAAGCTAACACTTAGGCCAGTGAGTGAGAAACAAGGGTTTCTTCACTGAATATGCTCTCTGTCTAATCCTTCTCTTTCCTTTTCTCACCAGGGAAAGCAATAGGACTCTGAACCTCATGAGTATGACTGAATGCTAAAGTGTGTGCTGAAGTCCAGCCCAGGAAGACAAACTCCCTTGTATGTGGCTTCCTATGGGCTGATCTTCCCCAACAGCTTTCCTTCAGTTTATCTCATTTCTTGAACTCCTGAAACACTTCTTCAATAAACTCACTTTGCAACATTTCTCTGTGTTAATTCTGTTTCATTCCTTTTGCCCCTTCCATTCCTGACATGGTATTTCTAGTGGTGCATATGTATTTTTCTATTGATATTCTGCTCTATCAGATGTGGGTAAATATTTTCCTGCCATGTGACAGTGTAATCCCTGCTTTGATGAGGGCCTGACCTCCCTTGGAGCTCCCAGACACTTTCTTACTCCTCAGAGTCTCTTTGTCAGTATTACTTTCATCCAAACATTAATATTTCTCTCTGACCTCATCATGGACTTCATAGTGCAAGGAGGTGTTTAACTCAAAGGCATGGTCCACATTCTCCACAAGGCAATGTCTAGGATGCGGGTGGTGGTTTGCTCTCGAGAAGAGCCCTTCCTTGCTGTGGGCTAGAAAGGGAACCTGGCTGGTCCTGGCTTCCACTGCCTGTGCAGCCTTGTCTCATGGAAGAGGCAGCAGCCTCTCTCCACTGAATTTGTCCTCAGTGTGAAGTGCTGTTATAGGATATAATTTACAGGAGGGGAATGTCAAGATCCCTCCAGGGTCACAGACAGCAGAAGTGTCCACTCACAAAATACCTTGATTTATTAATGCAACAGAATACCTTCAGGACTGGTGGGCAGAAAACACACCTGGGGTAGGGGAAAGCCCTGGTACGTCACTGCAGCTGCCTGACTTCTAAAGACATTCAGAAAGGAGAAACGTGCAGAGGTTCACTCGTGACCAGTTTTAACTCAATATATAACAAGTCATAGGAAAGTGGTTCTGCCTGATAGTCATGTTTTGTCTACTTTTTTAAGGCCAAGGAGCTCAGGACCTAGTGCCATAATTGCTGTCACTTTGATGTCTGTATTGATGGCAGGGAGTTAGGGGGACGTAGGGGCTGCCCTTCATGTGTTGGCAGCATAGGTACATCTGGTACAGCATAGGTACATAGGTACCAGTAGCTTTACACCAGGTCATCAAATATATTACAGATCTAGTATTTTGGGATTAAAAGACTTCTTCTGGACTACAGCTAATGCTTTCCTGATTCAATGTCCCATTGTAGTTTACCAGAGAATAACACAATTATTTGTATTGGTTTGGAAAGTCACTCTTTGAATTGTCGGGCTAGAAGAATAGGCTGAAGGCAATTGTTCCTGACTTGGAGATATTGTGGGTACTGTACCAGGGAATGAGGCCAT
Source organism: Micropsitta finschii (assembly GCA_034783455.1). NCBI lineage: Eukaryota > Metazoa > Chordata > Aves > Psittaciformes > Psittacidae > Micropsitta > Micropsitta finschii. The sequence continues at coordinate 10,677 of JAVHNF010056942.1, forward strand.
AGTACGTCCGCGCCATTAGTGTCTGTGTCTGGCATGTACTTTTTGAGACGATTTGTGGCTAACAATGGCTTATTGTACTTCTCTTGGGTCTGTGTCCTAATGCAAACACTCCTTTGGTTTATATAACCTTTTTGCCATTTTTAGTCAAGTTGCTTTTGCAGAACATGCTGCTTTGGTCTTGTTTGTGTGTTACTTGGTTACCCTCAGGGATAAGACCTGAGTAATTTTTTTTTCTTGTGGACTTTGGCAGACTTTCACTTGGACTAAGTGCTGACTACTGGCTTTTGCAAGCCTTTGCAGTAAAGCTGTCAAGATCCAACTGAATGGCATTAGCTGGGCACAGCCGTGCCAAAGCCTTCCTCTGTGGAGCTCATTGTTTGATGACACCAAAGGCAAACACAAACTCGGGGAGGCATAATGTTGAGACTAAGTCAGAGCAACTCAGGAAAGAGGCCAAAGTAGTCATTGGACAGAGGTTTTCATGTAGTATTCACCAGTAGGTTTCATGTCAAAGTACATAATGGAATAAATCACTAGAATTGGGCCAGAAACTGGGAAAAGCCTGACACTGGAGTTTAAATATCCCCCAGGCTCAGGGGATGTTTTATGAAGCAATATAACTCTATAAAAGTAGGGCAGCCTTCTTCTCAGGGACAGAGCTGTTTTCTGTGCCTTGAAGTTGTTTTTCAGCTGTGGCAGGGTTACTTACTGAGTGTGTGCTAATTAGATGATTTCTTTCTGCTTTGAGTTGGAAATGGCTTCAAGTTGCACCAAGGGAGGTTTAGATTGTATATTAGGAAAAATTTCTTCACTGAAAGGGGTGTCAACCATTGGAACAGGCTGCCCAGGGAAGTGGTTGAGTCCCCACCCCTGGAGGTATTTAAAAGACGTGTAGATGTGGCATTTGGGAACATGGTTTCTTGGTGGACTTGGCAATGCTGGGTTAATGGTTGAACTCAATGATCTTAAAGGTCTTTTCCAATGCAAATGGATTCTATGACAAGGAAACAATGGTCAGGCCAAGAAAAGCACATCCAAAAGGAAGCGCTGAATTTTTGTGGTTTAGGAGAGAGGTAGGACAATGCCAGGTTCAAAGTGCCACTAAGAGATTTGAAAGGAGCTTTCAAGGTATGGTTGAGTGAGTTGGATGCCTGTTTGTTCATAGCTAGAGGAATGGCTGGATAGATGGACAAATAGAGATTACTGTGCTGAGGAGTACCAAGAGATCATCTCATGAGTTCAGTGCTTGCCAGACTGCAAATATGTTCAGAAACTGTCTGCACTCTAAGGCCGATAGATGCTTTGGTGCTGCTTAGCCCACTGCTCCGTTGCTTCTTGGGTGCATAATGCTGCAAAACCCCAAGGCTGACTTTTCTTAGTCACCTCAGACAAAAGCCTGAGAAGCTTCAAAATGGTCAGATTACTCTCAAAACGCATTCACTTCTCATGATAGGAAAGCCTGTATTTTAACTTGGAATGAGGCACTGAAAGGATCAGACACAAACATGGATTTAGTCCTGCTTCAGTGAACTCTTCTTTCTGCACTCTTTTCATGAACAGAGCTAGCTGTAGGTACAGCCTTATATCCTCAGTCAAGGCTGCAGGGAAGGATCCAGCTCCACACACTGCCTTGAAGCCACTACTGCAGCTCTGGATAGCAGTGACCAAGCTCCTAAGCCACGTCAAGGGCTGATGAACTTTGCTGTATTTTCATCCAAGGTCTGACCTCAGGATTCGTGACCTGTGAATGCACCAGTACATATTACAAAGGCAATATTTTAAATATATAAATGTTCTCTTTCCTTCCTTGTTTGTCTTAGTTATCTTTATAGCCTTATCAATGTCTTTTTGAATCTACGGTCATTTTTCTTGCAGCACAAAGAGGAGGAAGAATGAGGTGAATCATTGAAATCTTGATTGATAAGTGGGATTTATAAAACAATACTTAGTCTTTTCACATTGAGCCAAAAGATTTTTTCCATTATTTATCAGCACTCACCTGTGACTCGAAAAAGAACCCAACAAACAACAACTTTTCCTTGATAGTGTCTGTACCTAAACTTCAGTCAAACACTTTAGCAAAAATTCTATGCCTTTTAAACCTATGTCTGCTGATTTACCTTGTTTTAGCTTTTTTTTTATATGCTGCTTTCTCTAGAGAGGTGTGCAGATGGGTCTGGATACTCTGTCAGTCTTGAGTGGTGCTTGAGAGTGACAAGGCTCATCCCACTGATTTTTTAATGTTCTATTTTTTTCAGAAGAATACCTAAATGGGGTGGGTTTTACCACTTTTATAACTCCATGTTCCTCAAAGCAAAAGAAATACAGAAATAATTACACAAACTCATTGTCTCAGTTGCACAGGTCTATTTAACTGACAGCAAAGAAAATACTCTGGGAACTGAAAAGATTTCCTCAGACCTCTATATTTAAAGGAATATAATCCCGGTATCCACTTGTTTCATCCATCAATACATTCACACTCAGAAATGTCCATTCTCTTGCTGTAATTTAATGTTTGATACAATTTCATTTGATTCTTTGCCGTGCTCTGGTCTGTGGTTGTGTGCTCTCTGCTGATCAATGAGTAGATAGGAGAAAAGCAGACAGCAGCCGTGGAAAGGAGCCTGTCTCCAGCTGGCAGACATCCACTCTGCTTAGGAGGGTTTTCCAGATTCTCACCAGCTGAGGTGCAGCCCCGTAAGTTTAAACATACTGCGAATTTGCAAACAAAGAGCATTCGCATAGCGTGGTGCTTCCTGCCTGGTTTTCCTTCATTGAAGTAAAACCTGAATTTCATTCAAGCCCCCTGAATAATGAGGAATGCTTGGAAATGCATTGCTTTAAGCTCTTT
>JAVHNF010056942.1:14375-33664 GCA_034783455.1 Micropsitta finschii
TTTGGCTCCCAAAGCCCATTGCTCCAGCCCTGCTCACCCAATCCCTGGCACAACACGGGTGCTCCGGCAGCACAGGTGAGAACAAAGAGGTTGTTCTGCTCAAGGCAGATCACATATTTAGGTACCACAAAATAGGTGTAGATTGTCTTTTCCATTACAGTAACTTCTACAACATTTTCTACCTACTGAAGATGAGTGTGGCCCTTAAACTGGCCCAATTCTTGTGAAAATCCACCCTGAAAAGCCCAGAACACCCATCCTCTAGCACAACCCTGCCCAGTACATGGCTGGGACATTCCTCATGCCCAGGCTCAACCCTCTGCTCCAGAACAGCAGCAGCAATTAAGGACCATCTGGCAAATGTAAAGGATTCAAGTCATCCCCATCCCTATTTCCCTGATGACTGAGCAGAGTCTGCACCGGTGAGAGCAGCCCTGAAGGTCAGAGCCCTTAGAGACTGCAGGCAGCACGTATCCAGGTTAAAGCATAGCAGCTCTTTCAAGGTGGCTATTTATACACCAGGAATTAAGAGGGAGCCCAAACTCACTTCATGTAGGACAGCAAAGAGTCACCACGACAACTCTGAGCAGAGATGTTTAAAGAGAAAAATATCAATAGGTCATGGAAACATCCAGGAGGAAAAGCTCTTTTTGGAAGGTTAAAATGAGTAAGATGGAAAAGAGGTACCTAGAGACAAGCTCTGCTTAAAATAACAGATTTAAATGTTTCTATGCCAAAAAAATCATGGGATCACCTGAGGATAATTCTCTAGGGCCAGACCCCGCAGCTAAGGACAGGGAGAGAGCACTCTCCTCTGGAAAACCAGGCTCCTGGAGTGCCTGGGAGCTCTTGGGGGGCTTCAAGTGACCAAAAGCACAGCCCCAGCACTCCCACAGGCTCCTCCATCTCGGGGCAGCAGTGGGGTGCAGCAGAGGGGACCCCAACTTTCCCCTTGCTGCACCCACTCAGACATCCCATAGCATCCCAGTGCTGTGGGTGTCTAGATAATGACAACCTGCATGACGCAAAGCCTCTTGCTGATGCTCTCATAGACAATGACCTCAGTAGGGAGGTTCTGCCTCTACCTTTCACATTACCAATCTCAGTAATTAATAACCACCCTCAAAGAGCCAGTATGAGCATATTCCTGTGTTAGATCCTTAGTGCTGTTGCAGTCCCTGGAGATGGGGATAATCCAGCCCAGGAGTTGTGCAAACGCAGGTTCAGACGTGGGAGTACAAGTGGAGTTAAATTTCCAGAGCAAGGTACGTGGAGCATCCCCACTTCATTTTAATTGATCCTGCCAAGCAAGATTGATTATCTGTGAAAGGGCATATTAACACTAGAGAAGTAAACAAGGATCTCTGCTAGCAGGAAGCAGATGCCATGAGACAGTAGTGACTCTGCCTTCAGAGAGCACAAAATCCTCTGGAAATGGGGAAACCCAGGAAAACTTCATAGAATTCTTTCTGAACAGAAGGAGAGGATGGTTTGTGTAGGAGAAGAGCACTGGTGGGGCTCCCAGTACAGCTCCCAGCACAGGAAAAGCCCTGGTTGTCATGGTTCAGTCTGACAGTGCCCACTTCACAGGGTTTATGGAAGGGGTCTGGATCAGACCAGTGGTACATGCAGGGACCACTCTGACCTTACCCACCTCTTTGACTTCCTGTACAGAATTTCCACTGCATCAAATGGGCCAGAAACACTCCATATGTGGCCCTCAACAATATTGCCCTTAAATTATTTATTATTTTTTGAGCTCCATCAAGGTATCTGAGTCTGTGTGATACAGAGGGGAAGACATGGTCCCTGTCTCATGAGACTTAATTTAAATAAGACAGAACATTTGCAGACATTCAAAGTCATACCACACAGTATGAACAGATGAAGGACCAGGCTTAAAATTTCATCACTCAACTCTGCTATTATCTAACACTATTGCAGAACATGTGTGCTTTCAGTAAGGCCAGGTGTGCGTGTAAAGGTCTTGGATTACCTACATCAAGATGGAAAGTGATAAAAATCAGACCTATTTGGTATCATCGCTCTGTCCAAACCTTAGCACAGGAGAAACAAAGTCACAAGCAAAAGTTTCACTGTGATTAAGCTTTTTTCATTTGATGAACCATAGGCCATTGTAGATGAAGCACTGCTTTGTTTGTGTGACCTGTCTCTATTAGAGGTTTTTGCTGTGACAGCAACACTGTAAAATGTTCCTAATGTACAAAGGCCTAAAACTATTCTGAACATCAGTACAATACTACAGGTAGTAGGTAAATATTTTGAAGAAAGCTTAGACTGAATACACATGGAAGTTACTGTAAGGTTACATATAATTAGATAGCTACCACTCAGCAACTACTTGTATACCTGGTCATGCTCAGTAATGTACATGCTTAAATGGGTAAGAAATTGGAGGAAAATTACTTCTATTTATAGGCAAGAAGAGAATGCAGTTAGGTAGTTGTGGGGTTGCAGCTGACACACTAGTTTCCAACCTAACCTACCTTATGGCAATCTGTGTATATACCCATATGTTTTAAGAGGTAACTTCACCTCAACAAATAGGCAAGATGATGATGTGGAAAGAAGTGAACAGAATTCTAGGCACAGCTGGAATCACTCACAGTTACGACTGCAAGGAAGCTGGAATTGAATGCAATAAATATGGGAAAGTCATTAAAAGGATTCAAAAGCAAAAATAACATGGCTAAAGACTGACAGGGAACATGGCTTGGATTGGTAGGACAGAATGGATTAAGAAATCTGAATATTGAGGTAGGTGAAGTAATCAAGCCAAAGGCTCTTTCTGTCAGATGTCCTGTCCTAGACTAGCTTACAGATAGGATGTCCCCTCTGCAACAGGCAAAATGCTCACAATACCTAGTTTGGATGTAAACCGGAGGATAGGCTACCCGGACATTTTGCTTTTTATGCTTCATGGTATTTCAAATCCTGGTCTAAATTCCCATAAATGAAGAACAAACATGACTACTGACTGCCTACACATGCCCATCTGTTCAGATGGCACAGCTCCCACTAACAATTTAGTTGGGCAGTTTCACTGAAGTCTAGGTGCCAAACTAGCATACGTTTCACAAAGATAGTCTGTATGACACTACAAGCACCGCTTCCTTTGCAAGATTCCCTTGTCTGGGACAGGTTTGAAGATCAGCCATCTAATGCTTCCCTGTTAGCCTGGTTTCATAAGAAACAAGATTATGTAATTGCAGTGTGACTTCTCATCTGTCGGCCTCTCCTCTTCTTTCCTACAGAAGTTTGGCAAATCTCAACCAGATTTGACAGAAGGGCAATGGTTTCAAAGTTATTATTTTCCTATTCATTTCATTAAAATGAATGGCTGCTTAGAGGATACCTTAGTGACTTCAGTGAGGGAAGTTCAACTGTGTGAACTAAAACCTTACTAGACAACAGAAAATCTACAGAGGTGAATGCAGTCTTACCCATGGGAAAAGCTACTGTCAGAACTTCACTGATACTAGATAGAAAGGAATCCAACCATTAGACACAAACCCGTAATAAAGAGGACAGATGCTCACAGCACAACTTGATTGTGATCACACTTCTCATCAAAGTATGTGACCAAACCAAATACCTGAAGGCAAATGCTGAAGAATCACAAAGAGTTTACAAACATTTCTGGCCACAGCTCAAACCCTCCATTTGTGTAGTGGAATAAATTGTCAGCACACTCTCAGCTTTCATAGGGCAAGCACTGTGCCATCCACCTACATGTAGCAAAAGTACATCAGAATATCTGTTGGGTTTTTCAGATTTTGCATGTTCCTCAGTAATTTCCTAATGAATGTTAGAGAACTTGGAAAATGCATGTAAGCTCTCTCACGCTTTCTTGAATGTTCAGTGTTTTCCAACAAACACTCGGCTGTGTGAGAAAACCAGTTCAATGAGCAAATCATCTATGGATTTGTACAGTACAGTACAAAAGAAAAGCCTATGTGACAACTTCCTCTAGCTGATACAACCCAGCCCAAGTACCTCAAACAATTTTGCTACTTGAAAAGTTACAACATTAAAAATTCTTAGTTAAAGATACGTTGGACTCTCAAGGCCAATGGCAGCAAACAGAACTGGTTTTCTACCTCAAAAAATGGGAGTGCAGAATGGATTGAGGAAATACAGGCTACTTTTCCAAACAGAGTGATAGCAAAAAGTGACCAATGCATACTGCTCATAAGATTGCAATTCTTCATCTTTTTTTGCTTCAGGAGAAGACATAATCTACAAACCTAAGAGCATACGCAGCCGAGCTCTAGAAAAGCAGTGGGGGATGAGAAGAACTACCACACTTGTGCTCATAGTGTTGATGCAACCACACAAAAATCAGTCCCAGCTGTCCTGGCAAAGAACAAGGAGGCTAAGGACATGAAGAAAACTGGATTAACAGTATTGAGGGAGATGGCCAGCACCTGCAGCATATAAGTAAGGTCAGCCTGGCAGGAAGAAGGAACATCCTCCTGTTTCCTTTCAAACACACTGCGGCCCCAGATGATCCATCGCTACCAAGAAGGCTATGGCAAAGAGTTGAATTTAATCTCGATATGTGAACCATATTGGTACCAACAGTGTCAGTGTTCCCACCATGAGACCTGAGTTGAAGTAGAATTCTCCCAAATTAGGATAGGACATTATTATCAGAAAAAGCAGACCACCTTCACAGTTCAGAATTCATTAACAGAAAAAACTTTTACTGAAACTCTTATCTGCAGTTGCTGTACAATATCATTTTGATGTACAATAACATTTTAATTTCATTGTTTCTTTTTTTTTTTTAACGTAATAAGTATTTTCTTTCGAAAACCTAACTTTAAGATTAACTGATAGTCCATCTTGGGAAGTGCATTCCCATTAGAAATGGTGAATTTGGAAGTGTATTTATTGGCCCTCTTGACCTTGTTGGCTCAAATTCAGCACAGTTTCTATTTACAGTAGTTGATATCCTACAGAATAACTTCACTGGAGTTCTGCATGCAGAACAGTGTCATTTACAGTGAGAAAGAGACAAATATAAAATGGACCAAGAAATTATAATTTTGATTTTTCTAACTGTAGTTTAGGACTACACAGAAAAAAAACATTCCACGTGTTTTCTGAGAATCTTTGTTAAATAAAATTGGTGAAGGCTTTTGAAGGATCCAATTTTACTGGCAGTTGCTCCTCAAACTAAATCAATAACTAACAATCTTTAATAGAAAAGCTCTTTCCATTTCAGTGGTTGCAGTGCATGTGCATAAGCTGCAGTGATGTTTATTGTATATCAAGATAGAAAAGCTAGACTTTAAATTGTGTAACTTTCCATAACACAGTTTTCCTGAGGGCTGTTCAACTCAATAAGCAGCCAAGAAAAAGGGAGGGTGAATGCAGCAGACCTGTTCTTTTCCAGCTTGAGATGCAGATGAGGCCCCACCCAGCAAACCAAACTTTTGGCATTCATCCACATGATCCTTCAGGCTAAGGAAAGAGAAACCATGGAACAAAATAGTAATACAAACCTTCCTCAGCCTTCTCATTCTGGTGCTTTCTCACAGAAATAAACTGCCCTAAATAATAAAGGCTGTCAGGTTCATGGTGTTCATAACTATAAAGCAGCCATGTAAATCTTGCTTGTAGGATGCCATTTTTGCCCAGTTTCAGTATGATAGAAGCTACAGATATTTCTTCCCCATTCCTCACTGTGACCATTATGCTGGACACAAACTGGGTAGACTCTTCACCATGGGCAGAAACATGTTCTTTCCAAACCTAATTATCAGTGAAGCAACAGGAAGACTCATTCATCTGAAATTTAAGAAGTAATCAGAATCCCTTCAAGATTTTTCCTGCAAGATCAACTTGCAAATAATTTGGTAGAACATCACCATCTGGTGGATTCAACCACTGACAATTTGATTTTAATTTTTTCCTTTATTTCCCAGATAGATCTTCAGCTCACTGAAGAATATTACATCCTAAGGTTACAGAAAAAAATACAGACAATCCATTCAATAGTGATCTATAGCTTCTCCTTGGGACAGGATACAAAGCTGCAAAAAAGGGGGTGCGGAATTCCTATTTTCATGTACCTTCAAGGTGGCAGACCTGTTAAATAAATGGAACCCAACTTCACTTGGCTGGACTCTAATCAACTCTTCCAAGCTGCCATTAAAATATCCTTTGTGGAAAAGAACAGGCATCTCCTCCAAAGAAAGTCAGAAAGCAAGTAGTACTCTGGTTAAACTAGATTGGTTAAACCGCATTCCACACCAAAGCTAAGATTTCTTTTTCATTTTATTCTCAGAACTAAGCAATTATTTCACTATTGATGGAAATCATCTCCTTTACAAAAGTGCAAGACAACACACTCTTCAAAAACTCTAACTGAATAGTGGAGGAAAAGGGGAGGAAATGAAACAGAAAACATCCATACTAGCCTCTGAAGGCAGTCTGATGTCAGTCAAAAATGAGATTGCCTAAAAACACCAGTTACCCTTAGACCTTACATCTCATGTCCTTGAAACAAGATGTTGAATATGGTATTTTCTGCCTGCTTTCTTTAATTCTTTTTTAACCAAAAACTGTATCAAAGAATATATATATATAGCAGGCTTGATCATTTTTTCATAGCATTATTAAAAAAACAGCTTTTGTCAGTCTGTTTTTTATTTGTAGGAATCCTCACACTACATTTCGTATGCAGTGGGCCATATGTGATCAGCTTCTGTGTTTATGCTGTTGTCTGAATGTCCACCTGCTTCTTTCAACTAAAATCTGAGAAAAGGTAGCAGTCTTTAGATCTGCTACATTGCTGCAAGTTCCAGATAACTAGGCTGATAAACAGATAATGGGATAGAACTTACATCACCAGAGAGACTTCTGCAGCACAGAGACAAAAATGCCCCAGCCACTGAAGAAGACAAGATCTTGTAAGACAATTAGGGCTTCAATACCCCCAGACTACATACGAAAACCCACAGACTACCATTACAGTCTACTCCACCTCCTTTATTACTGTTCTTTGTAACTTACTCTCTGATTCCACAAATCCCTTAGTCTGCCACACTTAAACACTACATTATACTGGTAGCAGTAGATGCTTACCATGAAAAAGCTCGAAAATCAAACTGATTTCAATAGAAATGTGTGTTGCGAGATGTATATCATAATGCTACACTAATATTAAAGCATAGATAAAAGTTGCAAAAGGAAAAGAAAATCTTTTTTGTGAGATTTTACACACACAATGCAGCTGCTTCCCACTGTGCTTGTCAGGAGTTTGTACCATGAAGTTCCCTTCAAAGCCTATGACGAGCAGTGACACGGTGAAGCTCTACAGCCACACAAATTTGTCCTATCCAATTTAACTTGAAACACTGACAAATAATATGTTTAAAGATAATAATCTTCAGGCACTACCAAAAAGAAAAATAATTTATCCCCTATTTTAAAAATCCACCAAACAGTACTAAGGAATGGATACTATCACTAGCACAGAAATACAAGAGTTAACAGCAAAACACTGTTTCTTATTTGTGGGTGTGGGAGAGGTCCCATGCATGGACATGACCAGAGAGAGAAACCTGTGTTTTAAAGGCTTGTGAAATCTCAAGGAGAATCAAAACTGAGCAGTGCTTGAATTATCTCCAGCTTTTGTAATAGATGTAAAACAAAAGATCTTTTAAAGACAGCCAAAATATACAATCAGAAGATGACAGGAAAACAGGATCAACAGCAGATCAGAGATAAACACCCTTAATACCCTGTCAGTAAAAAGGTGTACAATTTGAATTCACTGTTTTGGCAAAAGCCACTTTTGGGAGGGGGGAAAAAAGTGTTTAAAAGCAGTTAAGTAATTTTACAGAAATAGTCTGGGATTTTGTGCAAAGGGAGAGAGACTCCAGGCTTGCCTCATCTCCTAGAAGCATCCCATATTCTTAGATGTGACGTTGCCATGACAACCACAACTTGGTGACCTCGTTATTTCAACCTAATCCTGCTTTGAAATTATAGTTGCTCCACCCTTTTGCCTGGCTAGCCTGATAACATAATCATTGTAAATGAGGATGGAAAAACACAGCAGGATACCATTCCCCTAGTGACATGGGACTAGTATCACCTTATCAGGGAAACAGACCAACAATTAAACTGCACAAATCTAAAAGCCCAAAAGTAATTTTTTTTCTTGTTTGCTATTTTGTTTTGTGAAAAATCTAATAGCTTGTTAGTGCAGGGATTCAGTTAGGAATGGGGGCTTTTGGGGAAATTCCTTCTAATTTAATTTAATGTCTTTATCAGGAAATTAAATAGTAATAAGGAGGAGTTCTCCTTAATTATGCATTTGTTTTGACTAACAGCTGGAGCAAGATTTAGGATATACACAAAGACTCAGCCAGTGGTCTCATTAAAGCTCAACTCTGCAAAATAAATGAAACTGTTGCCCTTTATTTTGATGTTAATAATGAAGGAAAATATGCTCAGTGGTTATGATGCTAATAGTCCTTCAGCTGCAGAAACTCTTTCCATCCAATGCCTCCTATTCCAGCCAAGTGTTCAAGTTACAGCACCATTATGCATTCTATCTCTCATGCTCTTCTCCCTTTCTTTCACATCAGGGAGAGCAGTGGATTTTCATTCTTAGCCTATTGCACCCCTGTCTCTCAGAAATAAAGTCCCTTCTTGCTGCTTTATTTGCAAGATCTGTCTTAAAAAGCAAATCACCATTCCTCCCAAATCCCAGAGTTGTTTTTGGTGTTTTCTCCAGAGAAATGAAAGCAACCACCTTCATTTGTCTTTTCCGAGCATTGTTTCTTGTATGAATTTTTGTTAGTTTGTTGGTTGATGAGATCTGGGAACATGTTTTTGTTTGATGCTCTCCTTTTCTTCATTGCCTTGTCCCTTGGTTTCACATGGAAAGAAAGCTTTGCCTGGAGTTGCAATACATTGATGTTTCTTGGGGCAGTTAATAGCCAGTGATGCCTCCAGGTTACTGTAGCAGCAGTGGATTAGCACCTTCAGGAACAGCTTTGCTGTCCCTGTTGTTTCCTCCCATATGAAGTTTGTTCAGCGGGACACACTCTTGGAATGTTTATTTAACTTAAAAACCACTTTAGAATGACTTCTCTCTCACACATGTCATTAGCTGTGTATAGATTTTTTTCCCCTTTAGCTCCCTCAAGTTGGACAGAACCTCAGCTCACCCTCTCCTGAGCTTGCTTGAAGAAGGTTCCAGACCCTGGCCCAAAGTGTTGTGAAGCTACAGGCTCATGGGGATCTTATTCAAAGACCTGGGGCTGTGAAAAGGGTACAAAAGCCCTGAGTCCAAGGCTTTGGACATTTACTCAAGGAAATTCTTCCTCAGTTACTTACTATTCCAGATAGAGATCAGAAAAATTGCTATTCTAGTCCTTCTGACCTGTGATCAAGAGCATAAAAGGAAACTGTGACTTGTTTACAGCCAGACCTCCTCAAAATGAACAGACTTGGTGGTTTACTTACCAAGAGGAGGGAGATGTAAACATCGAAGGTTAATTACCCTCTTGTCGGAAACACTTTGTGGTCTTTAGACATGTTTGTCAATCTCAGGCAACAGAACGGAGGGGAGCAAGCACTGAAGGCATGTTCCTATGATAAATTAATGAGGCTTGGCAGCTTGCAGTGAAGACGTGATTCCTGTGTTTGATAGGAGACTATAACCTGTCTCCCCAGCCAGCCTTACCACAGCATTTGTATGCAGTTGCATCTGGGATGCTTATCCCTCTATAAACAAGCTCTTGATTGCAGCTGTCCAGGGATCAAGTGATTTTCCTTGAAGCCTTCATATTCCTCTTTGCTGTTCAATGGCATGCAGCAACTGCTCATCCCAACCAAACTGAATTACTTTTTCCAGCCCTGATAGTTAGTCAATTAAAATATCTTCTGCCTATAAGCTTCTCATGGCAATGACACTGTTTGGTGGCTTGTGTAGCTGTCTGGAATCCAAAAGACAGCCACGATCCCCCTGTCGTGTGCTATTCTGATGACGTGCGTGCTGCTAGGTGTCTAGTAGCTTGAAAATGCCTCATCTGCTGTCCTTTAGAGACATGTTCAACTATTCTCCTGGTTTATATAACCTCGAAGTAATTTGCTTTCATGGCAGAAATGCTTATTCATTCTATTTTAACTGTGCATTGAGTTATAAATAATGTCTCCTTGCAGATAAGAATTTATTGACCTTTTATGGTTTTGGTTTGGTTTTTTTTCCTGCCTTTGGAAGATTTTTCTCCTGACCCCAGCTACTGAAGAAGGCCTTCCCAGCCTTAGCAATGAAGTTGCCAGATTAACTTTCTCCTGCCAGGTAGCCATGAATGGTGTCAATCCCAGGTTGACTGTAACTTCCTACAGCCACCTCCTCATTGTTTCTGCTTGGGCTGTGGCAAAGATGAAATGAGCACTCACTGAGGCACAGCTGAGCTCACTGGAGTGTCAGGAAAACAGAATAAATCAATGATTTCCTCTTTTTCTGACCAGCTGCAGAATAACGTCTCCTGCATTACCTCCAAACCACCTTCCCTGCAGTATGTTCACTTCAAAGAGCAATAGCCTGGGCCACTGCCCAGCCAAATATTTTGCTCTTTAGTGCCTCCTTTTTCTGCTGCTCATTCTAGCATTTTCCTGCTTTCACATGAATAACTCTTGCCCTGTGCAACTGAGACCTGACTTGACATCCTTATCATCCAGAAACCACCCAGGGCTGAAGCACAGCATGAGGCGGTGTGGTGAGAATTGAAGGTATGTTCTCAGAGCTGATGCTACAGCACAGCAGTGAAGTAGCTGCTATTTTGGCAGCTGATCTGCAGGTAACTCTGCTGTAGGTTCAAATGCTGATGCCCTTCTGAGGAAGCACTGTGATGGCAGGGGTCCTGGGCTGTTGCAGAAATGGAGAGACCTCGAAATCATCGCAAGCTAATAACATTCTCATATTTGAATAGTGTATTGGGTGTTTTAATGATAATTACAATCTATTCTTTTTGTTGTACATGTTACTGGTCATCCCTGTAAAAATATCTGGGAGCTCTTATCTGTGACCCTTTAGGTGGAAGGAAAACTTTGATGCTGCTCTCCTGGATCATGGAGAAGTATTATGTTCATTAATAAAATCTATCCATAGGAGAGAGCATTATATAAGTACCATATACATAAAATAACTCAAGTTGGAAGAGCTCTCTAGAGGTCTAAAACAAGGCCAAAGTCCAAGTCAGCCCAGGGTACTCAAGACTTTCCTTATTCAGATGAGTTTTCAGTATCACCGAGGAAGAACATGCATGGCCTCCTCTGTTTCCTGTGCCACCACTTGATCAACCTCATGGAAAAGAATAACTCCTAATATTTGTCTGAATGTAATCCTTTTGCTATGCAGCTCTGAGAAGATTGGCTCTGTCTTCTCTAGAACCCCATCAGCAGACTTTTCAGATAGCAGTGATCCCCCACAGCCATCTCTTCTCCAGCTCCTTCAGCTTACCCAAATGCCCTATGCTACAGCCCCGACCAGCCTGGTGGCCCCGGCTGGACTCGTTCCTATGTGTCAACATCTGTCCTTGCAGTGGGGCCAAGTACATTTAATTAATTGCATAAGTAATGTGAAACCATGTTAGCCTTCACCTGCAGGGTACAAAGTTCCGCACATAGTCTTATTAGTTGAGAAAAATATTCACCAGCATTACCTGAATCAAGCTCTATTTAATAAGCTTATAAACACCTGGATATGTTTCCATATTGATATGTTTTAATCATATCAGTGACTTTGTTTTATTGCTTCAAACAACACCTTTGGGCACTAGGTGAGAGGCAGATCTTCTATTTGTTCTGTATTGGTTTCTCTGGGCGCATGCCTCAGTGCAAGTAGCTATTGACCATACTGCGTCCAAGAGAAAGACAGAGATGGAAACTGCAATCTGTATTGTATTTAGCAGGCATTTTGGAGTGATTAGAGGCAATTTCATGAAACAGCTACAACTAATTATTATTATTTCCCACTTTTACAACAGCTATTTCTTAATTAAATAACGTGACAAAACCCAGGAATGTTTGGAAAAGTGTATTGGGTAATTTGTCATTCATTTCTCAGGGTATTACACTGAGAAGTCACATATTGCCGAAGAAAATTTCCCACATTGTTTTTGATTCTTCCAGAGAATATGAAATTGATACTGGCAAAAACTTCAGTGGAAAATGTAAACCAAGGAAGTCTTCATGTAAGTGAGAGAGGATGTCGTATAATGGCCAAATCCTGCCCTGGTGTCTGCCAGCAGACCCCTGGTGCCCTGAGGCCCTAACACATGGTAGCCTGAGATGTGGTACTGCCTTAGCTTGCTAGCAGACCTCTGCCCTTGTGCTGGCTTCTGCGTAGATGAGGATTTTCCATTAGCAAAATGGTCATCAGCCATATGCTACATCTGAATTCGAGGATAAGAAGACGGTAATGAAGTAGATTACAGCACGAGATCAGTGGCAGGATTGCAGACCAAATCCTCTTTTTAACTGTTCTTCCAAGAGTAGCTAAGAGCTGAGCAACCTGTCCAACAGCATGAGCTGAGCCAGCTGTGGGCTTTTCATGACCTTATCAGAGGCAGGATAATCTGGAGCTGTGGATGCTGGCTGACTGAGTCTGAAACCTGGTGATTTCTGGAAGTTGTTTTTCTGGCTTGCCTGAAGTGGCACCTGAGAGGCTCAGAGGACACTGGTGACTTAACTGTCACAGACTTGGGTCTCCCTAGAACATCTGTAGGTGAGATAATGAAGGAATGGATCTGCTGAACATCAGACAGGTGTTGTGGTGATTGAAGGGAATCTGGGTTGCTTGGGGCAAGTGCCAGACCCAGTGCTGAACCTGGCATTTCCAGTGGAAAATTTTATTCTGCTGTATACAAGCCACACACACCAGCCTTTGTCAGGAAGGTGTTGTCCACCCATCAGAGGAGAGCATTTTGCCTAGAGGACCACACGATCTGGGGAAGGGAGCAGCAGCATTTTGGGTACTGGGCCAGAGACATCCTGTCCAGAGCTGTCAGGTCAGGGCTGATGAGGATGATTTACAGTCAGTGGGCTTGCTGCCTGGCTGGAGAAGGTAGTACCAAATTTCATGTTTGACCCAGAAAGATGTACCTTCCTCCACCTGTGCAGAGACTGTATGTCTCTTCATCAGAGAACCAATAAAGGCAATGGGCATGGCATGTGACAGCAGCCTCAGCGTGATTCTGCGCACGCTCAGAGAAAGTACTTGGCTTCCAGAGACACCATCCACAAGGCACATTAGGGCAATGTATCTTGAAGATGTGCTCAATCCATCTAAAATATTCATGCGTGCTCTCTGTAATTTATAGAAATAAATCCAGCAGCGTAATTATTTTAATGCTTCTCCCTGTGAAGAAACCCATCTATTCCAGGTAAAAATGTAACCTATATATCCATACAGCCATGCTGCTGCCTTCACAGCTCTCCATTGCCCAGGATAGATGATTCCGTGCATACAATGCATGAATACAATACATATAATGTATACTTTAAAGGATCAAAGCATACCCTGGAGGCCACTGCGACATATCAGATGCCAACAAAATTTCTTGGGCCAATTTTCAATGATTTCAACTGAATCTCTTTAGATTAATGAGTGGTGCCTTGTTTGTTCAATAAATGTCTTTTGCTCTGCAGCTCCAATAATGCTGAAGTCTATCCTAAGCACAGTGCTCAGCTTCCATGGCAGAAAACCCCAGGTATTCTTGCCATTTCAGACCTCTGAAAGGGATCATGGTGAGAAACTTAGGTCGAAGGCAGAACCCACTTCTGCAAATTTACTCCTACTAAAGCTGCAGAGGCCCAGACCTCCTCTTAGGAAGGAGAGATTTGGAGATCGCATGAAGGCTGGAGGTGCGAGATGGACAGGAAAACTGGGACAGGATCTATGTTTTAAGTATCATTTTCTGAAATATCTGTAGGGGGAAAGGACGTCCTGTACTTGCAAACATAGCTGGTGCTATGTAAATAGGCTCCCAAACCTTCAGTGTCTTTTGTTCTTAAGATGACTTGGTGGAACACTTTGAATTGGTTGGTGTGTTTAACTGTGACTAGGTCTGTAAATAAGTGCTCCTTCATAAGGTCCAAGTGACATTTTTGGTGTCATTTGACAGAATATAATCTGCTTTCAAGTCTGCTGAAGTGAAATTGTCAAGAAACCCTTTTACTTAAACCAGTGCTAAATACCATTAACTGCACAGGTTAGACACAGTCCTGCTGGACTCGCCTGTCAAAGCTTAACCGGTTCTGCTGATGGCAAAGCCACACCTGACCCATGTTCATACCTAGAGGTATATATAGAGGGAATATCTGGGAATGCAGAAAAAACCCCACCCAAAGCAAAAGAAAGCAAGCAGAGAGTCAGCCTGATCTACATCAGGATGGTACTGCATGCTCTGCATGAGCTGCTTTCTGATGAGAGATGTTGCTCTGCAGAGACACATGAAGGACCTGCTGTTTACTCCCCTCAGTATTTTGTGCTTCTTACATTTCTACTTGAATCCTAAAGAGGTTTCTTTTGTCTAAAAGGCTGTTTGGTTTTGATCACTGAGGACGTGTGATAATTGTCTCAAGCTATTAACCAGATGTCCAGCCAAAATCAATTGCGTAGCAGATGTCAACCATTACCTTAAAGTTAAGACCTCAGTAAATATTACCAGTCTCATTGTGCTGGTGACAGGTTCTGCAGGTTGTTTTATGTTACAGTCGAACAGTTTAAACATTGCATTTGTATATATTTGCAGTCAGCCTTTGAGAGGCCATCTCATGATCAGAGCAGGAGCAGGCAGCCTGCAGACTCAAGGCGTACTTCCAACATGACCACGGCGGGTGTTTTTGTGCTCCTCTCCTTTGTGCTTTGCTGTTTCCCAGGTGAGTAACTCTTATGGCACCACAGAGGCTTCACATCTGAGTCCTGGCTGTCTTTAAAAAGATAAGAGAGTGGCTTCAAGGGGAGAAAATCTCTTACAAAGAGATAGGATGCTCTGGTGCTTTGGCATCACATAAGATGTGGGAGCAGATTTCAGGACAGGCGTAAATGGATCACTGTTGTAGCTGGTTGTCTGTCATAAATATAAATAACTGCAAATGGAGTTCTGTGCTGGTAACTGGTGCTTTTATGCTTTTTACACAGTTGTTTTAACACTGCTACACTGCTTACGCCCATTCTACAATTACAGAAAGTGGATGAATGTTTGAAACAAGGCTGTAACAAGGTAGTCAGACCTTCGGTAACTGGTCACAAAAATATTGCAATGGTACAAGCAAGTTCTTTTCAAGAGTCTGGGTACTTTTGTGCAATACTTTTTCTGTTAATGGAGAAACAAGAGGTGAAAGCAAGCCATGGTGTGAGGTTATCATTGCATATTTCCATCTGATGAAATTATAAAGTCAAAGACAATTTTTTTTTCACACTCAGCTTCTTTAAAATGCATAAGCTTGACAACAGATGCTGTATGTATTTGCTTATCCTGTAGGTGACTATTTGCATTTACATTTATCTGTATTGATTCAGGTTTCTTTTCAGATATCTAACAGTGGCTCTTTAGGGTCAAAATGGGTGTGTAGAAAGATAAGGAAGGAAAAGTTATTCTACACTTTCAATTAATATGTCTACTTATCTTGAACTATGAAAGAGTAAAGCTGTTCAAGAACGTGTTTCATCACAGCCAGCAATAAGCAATGTTATTATACTTATCAACACAGAAAAGAAAAAAATCATAGATAGTTTATTTAGTTCAGGAAACCAATCACTGGAAATCAGCTTGGTCCTGCATACAGGAATTTTACATCTATGTTTCCAGCTTTAACTGAGGTCTTATCATATTGGCACACTTTCTGCCTCTCTCTTCTTTTCCAGGTGCTGCCTTTGGGGTTGAGGTGAGTGGAAGATTTCTTTCTGTCACTTTTCTCAGGTATGTGGCTTGGTAAAGACATAACTGAAGGAATAGGAAAAACCTCAGGACTGCAGATGCTTATCTGTTTTGGAGTTAGCGTGAAAATAGTGTCCTTGTAATCAGATTCCATAGTATAAAACATTAAATTATACTGTCCTTGGCTCTACATCTATGCTGTATGTTAATAGTGCTGTAGTAGCAGTAACAATGTAAAATTTTTATTAGTTCATTTTTCACCAACTTTAAACTTGTTTAAGCTGCAAGTTGGGTCATATATGACAGGCTCTAAAAGGATAAGAATAAGCTGTGGTATCAGAAACTACCTAAAAGCAGCCTACTGGAAGAATAAAATACTACCGAGGTACTCCAGATTCCATGCACAATGTCATTAGTCTTGCTACTCTGAATAAAAACCATAATCAGTGTTTTGATAATGAAAGAGTAATAACAGAAGTGCATTGGAGGTGCCACAAGAATATAAGAACAAGAGAGCAACAGATAGCCTCTATAAAAGAATGCCAGGTAAGCATGAGAGACCACCACTGATTTATCTTATCTGAGGAGCTGCATGGCTGTACCTCTCCTCCTCCTCCTTTCCTGCTGTGGGGGGAGGTCTCTGCAGGAAGGATTTGCCTGTTACCATATTGACCCACCAGCACAAGTTTGTGCAGTGTCAGTGAAAAACCCACTGCAGGTTGTATTTGGTCATTGTCTCATGCCAAATGAGAGTGGTGAATGTAAAATGTCTTCTCCACCCTGTTGCTGTACATTCCTTTGGCAGGTGGACTGCAGTACATACCCCAACACTACAAATGAGGACGGCAAAGAGGTGTTGGTCTGTACCAAGGTCCTCAGCCTCATCTGTGGTACCGATGGAGTCACCTATAGTAATGAGTGCCTGCTCTGTGCCCACAACATGTACGTACTGCATAGGCAGCAATTCTTAGGACTTCTGTAAGCACCACTTTCCAACAAACAGTGATCTGACATATGTCACTAATGTCAATTCCTTCAAAATGAGCTTGGATATCACTGCATGGCACTCCATTGCCTAGACATTGCTTTAGTCACTGTGTCTCTCTCTTGCTGGTATAATTCATTCTTATTTTTCTTCTCCAGCTCAAAGATCAGCCAGATGACAGCCCCTAGGGCACATCTCTTCATAGCAAAGCGGAGCAAAAGGATGGAGAGATGCCCTGCTCTGATCTGCCCCAAAATGGTCCTAAAGCTCTTGGCATCTTTATGTCCCTGACGGCCACTCAGTGCTAGCTGGTTAGGGAGGATGGCACTACCTTCTCAAAAAATGGCTATATATAAGCCTGATTGATAAAGAGTCAGCTTTCCCTTGTATTGGTTACATATTTCCAGAACCTAGGATGTAGCAAGGCTTCTTTTTGAAGAAATAATAATTGTCTTTCCCTTTTCAGAGAAAACGGAACCAATGTTGGCAAAGACCACGATGGAAAGTGCAAGGAAGCTGTCCCTGTAAGTGAAACCAAGGGACAGCATGTCCTTGAGGCATGTCCTGCTTCTCAGTGGTCAGATCTGCTTGACTCCCCCAAGAAAGAATTCAAACAGTAAATAAGAGGACATATGAGATGTCAAAATCTTGCATTAGACCTCATAGCAGCCTTCCAGTATCTTAAGGGGGCCTACAAGGATGCTGGGGATGGACTCTTCATCAGGGACTGTGGTGACAGGACAAGGGGTAATGGGTTCAAACTTAAGCAGGGGAAGTTTAGATTAGATATAAGGAAGAAGTTCTCTACTGTGATGGTGGTGAGGCACTGGAATGCATTGCCCAGGGAAGCTGTGATTGCTCCATCCTTGGCGGTTTTAAAAGCCAGGCTGGATGAGGCTTTGGGTGGAATAGTTTAGTGTGAGGTGTCCCTGCCCTTGGTAGGGGTGTCGGAACTAGATGATCTTAATATCCTTTCCAACCCTAACTATTCTATAATTCTATTCTATGATTCTATGACTATCTTGTTCATTAAAACACCTGGAGGAAGATCAATTAGAGTCACTTAGGTTTATTTACTGCCTCAGTTAAAGGGATGTATATAAGCAGCAAATCCTTTCGTTGTCAAAGAGCAGCTCATAAGTGAGACAGAAGCATCATGAGAAGTATTGCCATTGCTGAAGTCAAGGTTTCCAGATAGAGGAAACAATGCAAGAAGTAGACAGAGTGGGACAGTCTGTCTTGGTAGCTTTGGAAGGGGAAGAGTCCTGAGCTCCTGCGGGAAGATTGCTACACCTTGAAATTAAACATTGCATGCATGGAATAAAAGATAAATAGTAGCAAGTAGTTCTTGGTCTGCAAGTCTTTACACTACTTATGGCTAAAAAGGTATCAGAGAAAATTCTCAGACCAGTAACAGAAACCATGAAGCTGAGATTTGCCTGTTTTCATCATCTTAATTTGAAAGTGCAGTTGGCTTGAGCACGACAGGCTATGTGAGTAACCCACTTTCAAAAAAATAATTTATAATATAAAGCTCATATGTTGATTGTAGAAGAATGGAACAGTCTTCAGTGGTTTCTCATGAATTCACTTTTTATTCAGCAAGAAATTTCATTCCTTCTCTAAAGCACACTTTTCCTTGCAATTTACAAAATAAAATCTCTTAGCCAGACTGTTTATTCAAAAATAAAATAAAACCAAACCTGCAGAGAAAATGCTTTGAAAAACAATTATGTTGTGATCACAAGAGCTTCAGAACTTGACTATGAACATGTTAATTATTTTCTTGTCTAACCTTGCCTTAATGTGGTTCAAGGGAACTTGATGTTCTAAGGTTGCTGACAATTTCAATATAAAGCATCCAATTTAAAAAAAAAAAAAAAGTCTCAATTTTCTTCTTAGATTAAGGCAGAATCCTCAGTTTTGGTGGGAGTCTCCTCCTAGCTGCCTGCAGTCAAATTAATGCCACTTTTTTTGTTGATTTTCTGCATCTTTAAGCTGTTAGCTGAAGCAATGCTACCCAGAGCAGGTCACTCCTTATACTAGATAATTTCATGCTAGAAATGACTGATATGATGAGTCCATTTCCTAGCTTGGAGTAAAAAACATTCCTCTGAGTTGAGTTTAAATGTATTTCTCTCATATGGTTGCAGACTCATTAGTAATGTTCGCAGACCACTGAGTTTCCTGAAGAAAGCACTCAGTGCCAAAACCTGCTTCTGTTTACATGAATGCTAAATTCTGCTATTGTATGTTTGGTGTTGGGGACCAGTCTTGTTCAACATCTTTGTTGGTGACATGGACAGTGGGATTGAGTGCACCCTCAGCAAGTTTGCCGATGACACCAAGCTGTGTGGTTTGGTTGATAC
>JAVHNF010056942.1:33764-44166 GCA_034783455.1 Micropsitta finschii
TGGCGGTGTTCAAGGCCAGGCTGGATGAGGCCTTGGGTGGAATGGTTTAGTGTGAGGTGTCCCTGCCCTTGGCAGGGAGGTTGGAACAAGATGATCTTAAGGTCCTTTCCAACCCTAACTATTCTGTGATTTTATGATTGGTCATCTTGAAGTGAATTGCCATCAGAGTGACACAGAGAAAACTATTTTTCCTGCCATGGTAGTACCCTAGGTGGCCAGGCACACGCGCCAGGTCTACTTGTTTCTTATAAGTAAGCCTTCACCTGTGTTTTGTTGTGTGTTCCCTCAGCAGGTGGACTGCAGTAGGTATCCCAACACAACAGATGAAGAAGGTAAAGCGGTGTTGCTCTGCAACGAAGATGTCAGCCCTGTCTGTGGTACTGATGGGGTCACCTACGACAACGAGTGCCTGCTGTGTGCCCATAATCTGTGAGTACTGCATATGCAGAGCTATGCTATGAGGGACAACAAGTGCTTAGCGCTCCTGGCAACTGCCTTTCTGAATATCAGGACTTCCACCAAGGTCTTTTTTCTAAGGTGCTTGGACTTTGACCCTCCTCTTTCCCTGGTAACTAGACCTTGTTTTCCTTTGTGAATAGAAAGAAAACTGCCTTTGACCTAGAGAGAGAAGTAGAGGGCTGGGTGGGGATCTAATGCAGGGCAGAATGCTTCTCTTTACTAAGTTAAAAGAGTCTATGTGGCAGATGCTGCCTTGCAACTGACCTAAGGTGCATCTACATTGTCACAAACTTACCTCCTCATTCACCCTGACACCCTGGATGCTCCCTTTTCCTTCACATCATGCTATAAACCAGCACTCTGGCAGGCTCTGACACCACCTGCACTGGAATTTAGAGCCACGTGGACACAACCTAAGTTGGATGTCTCTTATATTCTGTCTGTTATACCTAAGGCTGATTAGCAATCCTGGGACATGCTCTTCAGCAGAGCAGGTTTCTCACAGAACTCCCTAATGTGGGTCTCTTATTTTCCCAGAGAGGATGGAGCCAGTGTTGACAAGAAGAATGATGGTGAATGTAAGAAGGAAGACACTACAGTAAGTGAACTCTGTGATGAGGGACCATGTTTCAGTCCTGCTGATGTCAGTGTCTGCAGCAGCCCCCAGACCAGCAGCATCCCACAGGAATGTAGGTGCTGCTGTGCTTCAGCACAGGGAAGATTTTGCTTTTTCCACACATAATACAAATTATCCACACTAATGCCAGGAAAGGAGGAGGGTAACTGCACAGAAAAGGATGAGTAAAAGAGTAGTAGCAGAAATAATTTATCAGGTCAGAACAGATAATGCCTTTTGGAGTCAGACCAATGGTCCAGCATCCCCATGATGGCTTGATGCAGAGCCCACTCTTAGCAGGGGTTGTAAGGACTGTGTAGGAGAGAGTAAGGATAGAGTGAGTATGTATGATGTATGGGACTTGTACTCTTCCAACCTCCAGCTATTTTTTGGGTGATGGACCTCAGCTAGCTGCAGTTTCTCTGTAGTCAATAAGTATTGATAGATTTCTTTTCCATTAATTTCCTCAGCCTCTTCCAGGGCCCGTATGCATTTTTGCATTACAATACTCAGCAACTGTAGCACCCATTGCATAAGAAACAAAATCCCTCTCTCACCATATCTAGCTAAATGTTGATCTTCCTGTTCTAAGAATACAGGAGTGATACTGGACCCTTACACAGGCATCAGCACATCAGCACTTACAGTTCTCCAGACATCAGGGTTTTTCCATATAATTTCCTGGCCTGGTTGGGAACACAGTACAATGTGATTATGAGCATGGCACATTCATAGAGTGAATTGCTGCTGCTTGGAAATGCTATGGCCAGGGTATCGTACACATCTCTTCAAACAGGAAATTATGATCTATTTTTATATTATAAAATTCTCTGGCATAGGAGGAACTGACACCTCCGTTTATATCAGATTGTGCAAGGAAGTTAATTACTTTCAGTTAGATTCTTATCATTAGCACTGCAGCTGTAGTGAGGGGCCCAAGCCCTTCTGCTGGTGACTCCTTCATAATCCTTCATATTAGACTTTTTCTTTTCCAGGTTGACTGCAGTGACTACCCTAAACCCGTCTGCACAATTGAGCACTTGCCTCTCTGTGGCTCTGACAGCAAAACATACAGCAACGAGTGTAACTTCTGCAATGCAGTCGTGTATGTACAAACATGGGTTACATTCCTGTTGCCAGTTGCCCTCTAAAAGCGCAAGTTTGCACAGATGCCACTTTCTTCTTTGCTGACCAGTGCTGAGTAGGAATACAGGGCAAGAGAGAACACCAGTCATCATGCCAACCATTCATTTTTGTTTCCATTAGAGCGTACAAAGAGCTGTGTCTGGTTTGTTAGTGTGAATTGTTTGAAGACCATTAATCTTTCTGGAAATTTTCTTGCATGTTGCAAAGAAATGAAATTAGGAGTTTTATCATAGTTTCCAAAAAACCATTTTCAGTCTTAAGAATGGGTTAAATTGTCTCACTCGTCTCTCAGTTAATGGGACTATGGGTCTGCAAGTTCTTTGTCTTTGGGGCAGGATCCTATCTGCCTTCTCTAGGAGCCAAGGAAAAGGACAGATTATAGCAGACAGGACTCTGTCTAATCCATTTTTTCCTCTCCTCGCTTCCAGACACAGCAATGGGACTCTCACTTTAAGCCATATTGGAAGATGCTGAGTATCAGTGCTGAGAGAATTCACCACAGGATCCCCACTGGCAAATCCCAACAAAAAATCTCACCTCAGTTCATCTTGCCCTCTGGGGAACTCAGCTCACTCCTGATTTTCTTTCTCAATAAACTAAATCAGCAACATTTCTTTGTCTTGTTTCATGTGTTTCATGAAACATTTTCTTCTGTTTTGTTGAATGATGGTGCCAGGCTGAATAGGTTATGTGCTGATAGCTCTGGGATATAACAAAACCAGCATTTTGCTCCCTTCCCTCTCATAAAAAGCACAAAATTAAATACAGATGCACAAACCTCGGAGCTGTGTGACTTTTCACATCAATGATAGTCAGCCTACATTAGTGTTCAGGCCCTTTCAGACATTCGACATCGTAAAGAGCTGAAATGCTGCTCTCAAGTGATGACACCAGCTGATCTCCCCTAAGGCATTGCTGGTGCACTTTCCCTCTGCAAAACCCACTTAGGCTGTGGTGGTGTCTGCACCAAGAGCTGATCCCTGACCTCCTGAACACAGCCCTCACCTGAAGCGTAGCACCCTGCAAGGGCAATCTGTTAGCAAAGCCGGTATTTTTCAGACGCTGCCTATGTCTCTGGGTCCTACAAGTGAGTTATTTCCTTTAACAATCCTCAAGTGTTCTAAGATAAATGCCATCCTAGGGATGGTTCCTACTCCTGCCTACTTGTCTCCTCTCCTAGTCTTTAATAACATTATACTCTTTGCCAGCCCAAGGAATATCTCAGCAGTGTTTCACAATCCAAGGACAAAATATCCTTCTGTTTTGTGAGAGTGTGACCTGTCATTGGCGTATTGTCCATGAAATTTATTTTGCTTTTGTCCTCTGTTCGGGTATTGAATTGGTGGGGTTTTGATCCACACAAGAGAAACATAAATAAATTGGGCATATTCCTTCTAAAAAGTAATATCTCCCACATGCATTTCTTCTGGGAGCCGAAGGGAGAAGGGTGCTTGTTTTCCTTGATGGAATGAGGTCATCCAAAAAAGTGATGCTTTGGTGGTAAAACAAAGGATTTATATTGAGATGGGCAGATGGATGAAGCAGCCACTTCCAGATTGGGTTCAACTTTTCTAGGATCCAGGCTAGTGTCTCACATCATTCTGTCATCACTGGTCTATCAGTTCATTAGGGTAAATCTAACCCACGATTCTAATGGCTTTTAGGGGAAATAAGAATTGTAAATTCTTTACATATGCCTATAAAAGTTGCTCCATCTCTTGTTCAGTCCAAGGACTCCCTTCACTGTCTGGGACACCCTCTTGCTTGCCTTCCCAGTTCACTGCTTTCCTGGTTTCACTATAGCTTTATGATGCTTTACTGGGATGAAGGATAAAAATACAAGCAGAGACTTTCCACTCCAGAAGCAGTGCGTTCAATGTTTTGCTCATGAAAAAGCACCACACATAAATAGGCGCTGATAGGTGCACACAGAGGAAACCTGACAGCAGCTGAGCTTTGTACAGTTGCTTTCTTGCCTGCAGAAGTTTTCTATGGTCCTTCAGAAGGAACTTGTCATGTATTTCACTTAAAATAGCAACACAGAGGGTGTATCAAACATATCTAAACTTGAGACTCCTGTTGATGAAGAAGCATTCTTCCTGGCTTACAGCACAGTTTACCTCTGTCGAGACTGCCACCCTGACAAACGACCAGGAATGTTACTTCAGAATAAGGGTGGATGAGCCAAATCCGAATGTGCAGAGACTCATGTGCATACATGAGTACGTATAGTGTGGTTACCACCTGAGGGCAGAATTAAGGTGATGTTTACTGAGCAAAACACAGGCTCCGCTGCACGCAGACGCTTCAGCCACCATGAAGACAGCAGGCGTGTTGCTGCTGTTTGCTCTAGCCCTTTGCTGCATCCCAGGTGAGTAGCTTTACTGCCTCCTGCTCTGCTTTTGAGTAAGTGCTGGCTGTCTTTAAAACCAGAAAAACATCCTCAGACTGGAAAGAGCTTCATTCTACAAGGACTTATTTACTCCTAGAAAGATAGTGTTGAAAAGACTTGACATCAAAGACTATCACTTATGGGGTAATATTTTAGCAACAGAACTGAGTGGGTAAGAACAACTGTGGGAACAGCTCTACTCTCAGCGCTAGTTTATGCATAATGAAAGAAGTGACATGTACGTGGTATAACCCAGAGACTCAGACATCCAGTATTTAACCTCTGAAATGTTGCAGAAACACAAATTATTTTACTGAATGAGAGAGAATGTTTCTTGTAGTCATCCTAGGCTGAGATGCAATCCAAGAGCCTGAACAGTTGTAGAAGCTTCATAAAAGTTACATCTCACTAAATATTCCTTGTATTTAAGAGCTACTGTGGCAATGCATATAAGATACTACCTCCAAGTACTTGCCATCTTTATGACCCTGTTAGCCTCAATAACTTGCTGAGCTTTGAGTGCATGTCCTGCTCCATCCTTTGAATCACGAAAAATGCTTTTCTCTTCTTTCATCTTGTGAACCCTTTTCCATTTTGGCTGTAACTCTCATTAAAAAACATCATTCTACAGAATCAATGTTGCAAACATATAATAAACCACTGCATTTTGCCTGATATTCTTTTTGTCTAAGAAGTAATTTGCTAAGAGTGAATTGAAAGTAGCATATTCAGGGCACACATTCACAGATTTTAACTCTAACAGAACCCACAAATTGTATTTGTATCATATTTCCTTCTTTTTTTCTTTCCAGATGTTGGTGCACTGCAGGTAAGGGATGGATCTTTCTATTTCCCATCATTTCTTTACTTAGAGTAGTTTCTGTTTAAATCCTTACTAATCACATTGTGATAAGCATTTAAAAATCCTGACCCATTCAGCTGTCTGAGGAATATTTGCCACAGACATTATTGGGTGAAATTGCTATTTTCACCTGATGGTAGCTTCAACAAGTAGTGCAGTATTCAGTTCATGTCTGAGTTATTGTCTGAGTTATTGTCTAAGTTACTGCATTAGCATTTACGACGGTTACACAGGCTCCACATTGCTGCAGGCACTGCACCACTGTACTCCTGCTCTGTTCCTGGGCTTTTTCTCAGCATCTACTTCTGGCCAGTACTGGGAGGAGCTCAGGGTGTGTGTGGGGTCTCCTAATGTCACCTTTCTTACCTATCTGTTGTTGAGAGCTTTTTTTGTGAACATAGATTGCATCCACCTACAGGGCTACTGCAGGAACTACGTGGTCCCCAGCAATGTCTGCACTATGGAATATGTCCCACACTGTGGGTCTGATGGCGTAACATATGGCAATAAATGCTTATTCTGCAATGCATTCCTGTAAGTATGAAAATAAGTTTCTTCACTAACTAAATAACAAATTAGCTTAAACTAGCTAATCAGTCCTGGAGACTGATGGAGAACTGAAGTTCTCTTACTTTGTGTTTATCTGTTCTCTTACTAGCAAGGGTCAGTTTTTATTGGGAGAATTTGTCAGAATTCCTCTTTCACGTATAAAGAGGTACCATTTAGTATAGTTCTGCATTTCCTTCTTAGGTAATTTGCTGAAGAACTTTCTTTTATCAAACAAAGTCTATTTCATGCAGACTATTTGTTCTTCCTTTAGCTTAAGTCTTCATCTTGTCTTTGAATGTTAGTAATAAAAGGAAATAGCTGGAATAGCATTCACAAGTTTTCTATTTTGTTTAAGCCTCTGTGTATCTTTCACCAGAGGGAGAGGCAAACAGTAAAAGCCCAGATGTTCTGTCTCTGAGGTACTGATTTCTTTCTCGGCAGGAGAAGCCGTCGGACTCTTCGCTTGAGATCTCTTCGAAAGTGTTAACTTCTTGGCAGGCTTCAACTCATAAAAAGGAATCCTCCCTGGCGCCATTCCCCATGGCAAATGCTCCCCTAAAGCTTTGTCCTGAACCTTGAAAGCTCCAGTTGAATCCTGAAAACCTCTGCTTAATAAAAAAGCCATCAGCATTTATGTTTTGCTTTAATAATATGTCTCATTCTGGTTTTACCTAAGATGTTGCATGATTACATCACTGCAACAATCCTGGGGTGCGGATATTAACAGGCAAATTACAGGGAAGAGGTTTCTATAAAGAAATCGACAAAACCACAAAGGCAGTGGGTAGATCTTGAGGGCATCTGCTGTCATCCAGCTTTCCAATAGAAAACCAGGGCTGGGGATGCATCCTGGTGCAATAGTCCAAATGATTTATTCCACTAAGGGCATCTCAGACAGACACTCTCTGGGTGGGGAGAACTGTCTGCTTCCCTAACTGCTGCTGTCAAATACCTGCTGCCTCTCCCTTGCATTACTGTGTGGCAGACTTGGGGAGCATAAAGAGACCCTAAGCAAGCCTGAACATACACGTAGTTAGAGGCAGTCCCAAGATTGTTGCAGCTGGGGGTGTTTTTGCTGCTCTGCAAAAGCCATGCAGGCCCAGAAGATCTTGCTGTCACCAGGAGCTGCTCAACCCTGTTTCAGTTTCAGGTGTTACCCCTAATTTCTTATGTGAGGAAGGGTAGTTTCCCAGCTGCATCTGTTCTTCTTGCAAGCAGGACTGGAAAACCACCTTTAGGTGAGAGAAGCTCTTTTGCAATCCACTCAGCTTCCCAAACCAATGGGACAAGATGCTTTCTCTGGGCAGGCAGATACCTGGCTGCCCACATTCGTGTTTGCAGTGTTCATCACTGTGGGGGATTGCAGAAAACTAGTGGGCAGTCAGTCCTAACAGACCTGATGTTCAGAGGACTGCTAGCAATTGCTATTGCAGCCCATTTTTGCACCTCACCCACCACTTAGCTGCTGCTTGTAGGTAATTACGTCGACTGTCCTTGTTTGTAGAGGATCCTTTGAGATTCTTCAGCCTCCAGAAACCTCGGCTGATGAAAGGAAAGGCTCAGAGTCATAGCGTTAATTTATTATTCATTAACAGCAAAGCGCTGGCAGTGAGGGATGCTGTACAGCAGCAGTCTCCCAGTCAAATAGTTAATGATCTTAAGTGACAATGTGTCACTTCCCAGAGACTGGAGAGAGCAGCTCTCTGAAGGGAGGCAATTTATTTCCAAAAGACATGACTCTCTACAACCATTTAGTGCCAAGTCCCTTCCCAGGGCTGGAAAGTCCCTTCTGTGAGAGGGAGGTCTGTGTATGGGAAGGCATTTCATTGTTGGATGCCATTTCTTAGGACCAAGACAAACTGAGGCTCTGGGAGGCAGAGCCAGGGGTGTGTGGCTCGGGAGCTTCAAGCACCTTCTTGCCCCACTCATCTGAGTGAAGGAGTAGGGTGTAAGAGAGCACCAGCTCCAGCACCTATTTTCTTCCTGGGAAAGCAGCAGAAAGAATGAGGATAGCCCCAGGAGCCATGATGTCTTGGAGACAAGCAGATCTCCTGATCACACTCAAGACCCCAGTGGTCCTCAGAGGGCATCTTCCAGAGTTCTATTCCCATGTCCACCAAATGGGAAAGTCAACCAGGTACTTGAAGGGAAACTGTTAGTAGAAATGAATGGGGACAAAGCCTCCACCCAGATGCAGAGTTATGCAGTATACTACCCCGGAGTAACCGAGGGCAATGCAGCACCCCAGCCGCATCCCCAGTTCCCTGCCCAAGGGGGCATCTATTTAGGGTGGAGAGGAAGGCAGTCCTCTTTTATGCCCACCTCTTTGGAAATAATTTTTTTTGTTGCTGCTCAATAAAATCCTGCCACAACAACACAAAATCCTCTCACCATTACTAATCTAACTCTCCCTCCAGGAAATTCAAGGCAGGAAACATTGTCTGCCTGCCGAGGTATTTTATGGTACAATTCTTTAAGCAGTACCTCGGCACTTTATGTGATTATCTGATGTTTGTGAATTTACGAAATGCCATTCAATTACCCCACAATCTGATTAACACATTGCATGTAGTTATTTTGTTCTGCTCTATTTTATATCAATGCTTCTGTTTTAGTGTATTGTTCTACTTGTTGCTGGCCAAAATATACCTCAGGCCAGTCTAGACCTTTCTGTTAATGCAGTTTCTCTCTGAGGCTTCATTCAAGATAATCGGTTTGTTACTACGTTCTTTCTCGATGCAGAGAAAAATAAAATGATGTTTTAAAAGAAAATTACTTGGAGACATCGTTTCTGGGGGCTGTCTGTGTCAGAGCTATTGCAGTGAGGCAGAGCTGAGATTTACTGAGTGCTTGGGATGTGCAGGGCCAGATCCTCAGCCTTTTGCTGTTAGCATGTGGCTCCCAGATAGTCAAATTATTCTAAACACCCTTGCCTGTGATATCATCTCTGCTTAAGATGATAAGCATCTTCTCCTTTTCTACAAGGAGAAATATTAGATGAGTGCGGCTTAGAGCAGGGGCTTTGCTTGCTGTAAATTGAATTCATGTTGTCATAGAAGATCCAGTTCTGCCCCCCTGTGCAGAGGTCTGGGAACAGCAACCTGTTTTGGAGCTCTTGCAGTGTGCCACGTTGCTAGTCAGTGGCAAAGAAATGCATTTTACATTTGTCCCTACAATAGCATAGACTGGAGCATAAACCCACTTTATTCTTGATTACAGTGTGGTGTGTAACAGCAGGATACAGGAACTAGGACAACAGTAATTCTGGAAAAACAACAAGCAGTCTTGCATGCACACATCCACCTTTTTTATTAAAAAAAATAAAAAGTATAATTTCTCTTTGTAGCCACATGAAGCCTGTGATAAGTTTTTAACTAAACCAAGGATAAATAAAGAATTTTTTAGGTCTTGGTAGATTACGGACTTGAGATAGGGAGTCTCAAAGCCAGAGGAGAAGATTCCCAGGAAAATATTACTGCTATGGGAGGAAATAATGCTGGATTAGAAACTGGGGAGATTTTCCAGACTTACTGAAAAATTATCTTAATACCAAAGGATCCATCATACATCTACCAATGTTTATCGCATCCGCGTGGCCTTCCTGCATGTTTGCCCTCTAAGAACTTGAAATAACAGGAAGAGTTTTATTTGAACTTCTCTGTGCAGCTCATATCTGTAGAAATGTTAAAATATTCCTATGCCCAAAGTCACTTTCCTGAGCCCACCATCAACATACTCTTGAATACCACAGAGGGGTTTTGCCAGGTGGGTCCACTCTGCCCTTCCCATTTGCAGCATGTGTCTGACATTTCCCGAAGCTCACTTCCAAATGCATGGAGACAAGTTGGTTTTGATTGCTCCTAATGCCTGTGTTCAACCCACCTGCTTCCACACAATTACTGCTGTCCCATTCCCTCTATTTCTTATTAATGGAGCTCCTTGTGCAATCCCACATCACATCTAGCACAACAGCTCTCACTGCCCTGCCTGCTGCCAGTTATCTTCCATTCTTCCTCATAGACCCTATAGCAGGACTCTTTTCTTGTTTCTCTTTTTCTCCCTGCTGCCCTATGGAGTGGCAGAGATTACTGGAGGAAGAGAGCTGCTTTTGGAGCAGTCCTGGCTGGCTACCCAGACCCTCAGAAGCAGCACATGGATCAGAGGGAGATCTCCCCGATGGATCTGTCAAAGGCTAGGTGCTGGTCAGACACAGGAATGAAGCTGCTTGCTAACAGATACCTTGTCATTCACAACTCCTGAGTGACCAGCACGATTTCAGCTGGGCAGGAGAGGCAAACTGGAGAAGCACAGCACCACCTTTCTGTCCTGCCTCCACAGATGTGGCAGTCAACTTGAAACACACATGTTCTGCTCACTG
>JAVHNF010056946.1:1463-12765 GCA_034783455.1 Micropsitta finschii
GGTAGAAGGAAGAAGATGGACACTATGTATTGGATCAGGTTTCTTGCCTTAAAAATAGGGAAAGGAAGTCCACACCCAAGGGAGTGGGAAACAGTGGCCTCTATGGCCTTTAATTTCAACTCCAGAGCTAGAAGCTGAACTTTCCTGACCCTAAGCCCAAGCTAATAAATCCCATTACAAAGCAGCTATGCTGTTTGCGGTCATAAGAAACCATCACTGCTCTGTGATTGCTTTGTACAGCACCTAGCACTATGGGGGGTGAAGAGGGTAGGAAGGGCTTGAGACTGCTGTCTTATTTGTGTTGCAAGTATTTTGTTTACAGAGGCAATCACTATGCTCAGCATGCTGAATGCTTCATAAAGATCATAAAAGGAGTTTGCCATGAATTAAAAATGAACAATACTTAAAAATCCCATTTTCCTCTTCTGCCAGCAGCATGCAGCACAGCAAGGTAACGTTTCAAAGCAAGCCTCATCAGTTCTGACACTGCATAAAATGCAGAGCCTGACCTGTTCAGCATTTACATAGCTCACTGATCAATTAGGATGCAGCACTTAAACAGCAGTGCTCAGGACACAAGTATTTCTCCACTTTGGCTTTCTTGACCTCCCTACATAGTAATGAATTTTCTTCCTGCTTGCCCTGTGGAATGGATCAACCTTAATTATCCCACAAAAGACCAGCATTGACCCAAATTTATTAGAAAATTGAGGGACTCTCATACTAAACTAAGTGCCTGGTGTCACATCAAAGTGCACTCATAGCACTGTTACATATCCCTGCAGCCAGGACTGCAGCACAAGTCAGATCNNNNTTGAAATAAATGTACAGCAGCTCCCACGGAATCAACACTCCAACACTGTCAGAAGTATTCCAGTTCTCCTCTGCCTGTTGTGGTGTCCCAGCATCCTCCAGTCTCAGATCCAAGCTATTGCTGCAGCTTGGAAAATAGTGGAAACTGCCCTAGTGAAACTCATAGGGAGAATGCAGCAATGCAAATGTGTAGCCCAACAGCTCTGAAATGCTGATACCTTTAAAGCAACTATATAGTATGTATCAGCAACCCTTGCAGATCTGTGAACCATCAGATCTACCCTTCTAGCCAAAGCATCAGTTTGAGTCAAACTGCATAAGATTCCAATTCATAATCTTCATTAGTGATTCTAATTCAAAATCTTCACTAGTGATTCTAATTCATAATCTTCATTAGTGACTGTTTTACAGTGGAAGTAATAGAGCGGGAAAATGATGTACTCAGTACACCAAGTAGCTGACTTAAAGCAGTTATTTAAATTAATGTACTGCTCAGCTCCAGCTCCAATGAAAGTCATTGCTTTATTTTTGTCAGCTTCTTTGCTGGTGTGTATCTGTGATCAACACCAGTCCAGGGAGTGATCCTCACCTCCATCAGATAAGAACACTTAATGATATTATCTGCCTGCCTGGAGGAGCTGGCTCAAAATCTGACTCCCATGGGTCAGTCCAGTCTGGAGAAATAATTAATGGTGGAGTCTGATGCCTTTGACACAATCCTGTTTGCTTTCAAATGATGTACAAAGCCTCGTTTCCCCTCACGCACCAGGGCTGAAGCAGCAGGAGAGAACCCCAAGTCCCTTTTTAGCCAACAGAGAGCTATGCTCAGCAGTTTCTCAAGACTGCGCTGCCACTGCTTTTCCCTGGCTGCTTAGAGGTGATCTGATGCTGTTCTGCCAGAACAGCCTCTTGTGAAGCCCCTACAACTCCTGTGCTAACTTCAGCTTGTGGTTTTGGTGGATGCTTTGACAGATGAAGGGGGACATCAACCCTAAATTTGATCCCAGCTACTTCTGCAGCTTCTCTGGGAGTTTCACTGCAGCCCTTTTAGCTAAATGGCCAATACTTTGCCATTCCACATGGCTCAATGGGGATGACACACACAGATTCAAGGCATCCAGCTGCTTGGACCAATATACAGGCAACTCACAAGCACGACATGGCATGTTTTACTTATTTGTGCTCAGCTTTGCTCTTCTCTTGAAATTAAATGCTCCAAGGTTGAAACCTTGTCCCTAGCTTTATTTATATATATATGTTTTTTATTGTCATTATATATCATCACCATCCAAGTTCCATTTTAGCCCACATGCTGAGGCAGCATCCCACTGTTTTACTACTTGTTCCTGAGCTATGGACTGCATTTCCAAAGCATGCGCACACAAAAGCCAGCCCTGCACAAGCCTGCACTGCCTCTTGCAAGTTTGTTCAGGGTGTTCTATTCCCCACCACCCCACTCTGCTGTATTTTGCACGTGGAAGACATTCGCATTCAGACAAGTCTTTAAAAGCACTTTTGCATTTGTTACAGGAGCCATTATCAGAAAGGTGCTGTAAATCCATGGGCTAAGGGTGAGAAATATTGATTTCCTTCTGAGGTGCGTTTGTAGTTTGGCTGAAAGACCTAATATTAACAGACCACAAATCA
The DNA here is from genome assembly GCA_034783455.1 of Micropsitta finschii. NCBI lineage: Eukaryota > Metazoa > Chordata > Aves > Psittaciformes > Psittacidae > Micropsitta > Micropsitta finschii. Next base: position 3,924 of record JAVHNF010056946.1, read on the forward strand.
AGCCCTCTCACTGCTCAGAGGCAGTTTGGAGAGGGTTATGTGGGCACAGGGAAGAGTAACAAAACCAGCACTGCCTTACCCTATGGCCAGGTTCACCCACATCATTCTCCTCAGCTCTGAGGATGTCTTCTGCCAGTTCAAGACCCTTTCTGAGCATGGCAGCTCAGCCTGCTTGTGCAACAGGATGTCCACCAACAGGATAGATATGCCTGAACTCCCTCATGGGCCAGTGTCAGGACTGGTGGCAAAACCATCTCCTAGTCCCTTAGATGGAGCAGTCTTGCTTCTTGTACAAACCCGCTTTCTAAAGGGAATATGGGATTATGGGGTTGTTTGCTCAGTCCTGGAGGAAGGCTTGCAGGGAACATCTCACTCTGTGCTAAGATGGATGTGTCCTGGCCTTTCAGTGAGCCACAAAAGCAAAGGGCACCAGCTCTGAGACTGGCACAGAGGAAATACTTCAGCTGCTTGCAGGCCAAGAGGGAGGCAGAAACACTGCCAGGGGCTGAAATGTATTAGGTTGTACAAGCAGGGGTTTTATTCTGCTACTTCAGGAAATTAATTTCTATGGAGTTTTTCAGTTCCCCCTGCCGCTCCATGGGCCCTGTGATGGTCGTTTGTCACTGCTGCTCAGAAGGGCGATTTTCAGGAAGGCAATGAGGCATTTGACAAGCTTTCCAGTTCAGTGTGGAAACATCACGCACTGTCATATAATAGCACTGTAAGCAGCGATGCCTCTGGGATAAGTTGTACGGTTACATCTCTAGGTAGTGATGAAAGCTCCTTTTGTTAGGTTAAAGAAAAAGCTTGGGGAGGATATGCTCCAGAGCAGGGGAAAAGTATGAATAAGCAGGAGATGATTGGACACTCGGTCGCACAGACCTCATGCAAATAAATTGGTGTGGCAATCAGAACACCTTAATAAAGTGAGTCAGATCTTGCAGCCCTCCCTCAGCCCTGACTCCCTGCAATGGTTCAGCCTTAGGTCACTTGCTGGTAATAATATTACTTTGCCAGTTTGATGAGCCTCCTCCACACATACCCTGATTTACATAAGTGTATAGACAAACCCTGTCAATGACATTTGTTACCAATTTTCCCAAAGCCCATATTGAATTAACATTTTTCCCTGGGCAATCCAGGCCCCTGTGTTGAAATCCTACAGCATTCCCTCGCAAAGCAGCTGAGTCCTGCCTGACATAACCTGCAGGTATTTGTTTAATGCAAGAAACAGACTGCAGAGGAAACAGCACGCTTTTGACCTTGTTGAGTAAAGGGATCACGAAGACCTTAAGTTTGCTTCATTACATGAGCCATTAATTGAGTAGTGACCAGTCTCCTTGCCAGTTAAAAACAGCAGGACTCGGCAGCATGGAAATGTGCCCTTCTTGTCCTGCAAACCTCCTAACCTTCTGGAGTCTGCTGCTTTCCCATTTTCCCAGGTAAACTTCTCCATCACAAACAATATTTAATTCATAGCCCGGATAGCACGCAGAGGTCGGTGGGAAGACACGAAGTGGTGTATGTTACAGTAGAGGTGAATGAGCTTAACACCTTGGCTCCATTAGAGGGTGAAACCTAAAAGGAGGTGCAGCCTATTTCAGTCAACACTTCCTTATCACGGCTTCTTGTCTTCCTAGATGTGTCCGGCTCTTCTGGCTCTTCACACACAAAATACTGGTGCTCAGGCAGAGTGAGCCAGTTCTGTGGTTATGTGCCAGTAATTGCATTGTGTGTAGGTGTCAATCAAAGGGCAGCAAAACTGGTTTAACCAGCATACTGAGGACTCTGGCAGAAGGTACAAGTGACACCAGTTTTGGCTTAGTTCTGAATTACGGTTGTCATCATAAGAAGTACATGTATTTTTACTCTATCTGGCCAACTCTTTCCAATACCAAGTGGATGAAATATAGGGCTTATTTCCATGTTGCCTTGTGCAGTTCATGATCTCATTTTGAAAAGCTCACAAGTTACAGCCATTTTCCTTTCACATTTACCTGTGCTTTCACATGCATTGCACCAGTAAAAGGCTAAAGTCCAAGGCAAAGTTTGTGCTGAACAGTGAAGTACTGACCTCAGACATTAGAATTGTTTTCTCCAGGAGCTAAAGAAATCACAAACCTTCCTGTCTCCTAACCAAAGTACCAGCTGTGTATTCCTTCAGGCTGACTTTAGAACATCCAAAGCAAATATATGTAGCACAGATGAGAAGAGATGCAGGGAGACACAATCAATCTCCCATGCTGGATGCTAGACAATTCACTTACAGTTACAAGAGCCTTTGACACTGTTATTGGATGTTTTTTAAGAGCCTGCACAGATGAACATAATAAAAAGGGGGATTCAGAGTGCTCATAATAACATGAACACTTTTTGCTGATATCTCTGTTTAATTTGGCCTGGTCCAGTTTGTTCCCCAAACATCCACTGACTCAAAGCCAGCCCTGCAGTACATTTATGTATTGTACATTCAGGGTTCCAGTTTTTATTCTGCAGCCTTACGAGAAATAAGAAACTGAAACAATGAAAGGCAGGAATAGAATGTGTTGGACTTGATCCTATTCCCATTTATAGCAATTTAGTCTATCTCCATTCATTTCAGCAACAGCTGGATAAGGTTCAGAAACACCAGGTCAAACTGGGACATTGCTTAAGCATGTACTAACTTCATGGAGCTGATACAGCAGAAGCATCAGGCTTCCAGCTGAACACATCCATAAGTGTGACTGAAAGGTGAATAGTATTATGGAACTCATGAGAAGGGAATCCATCTCTCTGATCTCAGACATCTGTAGAAGTGACACCTTTTTGCCCAGGGCTATGAGTTGTCTCAATTTTGATCTGCCTGCACTCTGTGTGAGATTTATCACATTTCCAGCTGTTTAGAGCATCACATCTCACACTGAAGTGGCCAGGAAACAAGACCATGTCTGTAATAATGTAAAATTCACTTACTCCTGAGGAAGTCATTTATCTCAAACCAGAACACCAGAGTAATAAGTGGGATTAAAGATAGAGCAGTCAAGACAAAAGGTAAATCAATCACTACATTAGGATATTTGAAGAATCATTTGCATGTACTCGAAGTATGATGCTTGCTATTAAGCAAAGCTGTAGTAGAGTCCCAAATTCATAAATATTCATACAATAACCTTTTAGCAAAACTCAGAGACTATGATGGTGGCCAAGCTACTGAATTCAATCTAATTGAAAACCTGAGAAGTAATGAAATGATTGCATGTCTGTCTCTTCATTAAATCAGTGTGCGAATTTGCATAGATTAATTTGCATCAAATTAATAGCTCCACTCTTGGCTTATAGCCAAGAGAACTCATGATCAATCTATAGTTTTAATTCAATTCTGCACTCCTAAAACATTAAGCGGGGTTTTTTTGCTGGTTTAGAGACAGAAAATCAGAGCTGAATATGAATTCCACTACTTCTGTCGTTTGTCCTGTTTCTTATGTTATGATAATTAATTATAATAAGATGTGCACACAATTAGAAAGGAAGTAAGAATCATGAAGTGTCAGCAATGGAGACCTGAGCTCTGGTTTACTTCTCGGGAAATAAAGTCACATGGAAAGGCTTAAATCCTCAACTACATTGAGTTCACAGGGTGCTGTTTGTCTGGTGTTGAATGGACAACTTTCAGATCTGTTTTATGGCCCAGAGCATTCCCAATAGCAGTGGAGCCCTGTGTATTTTAGCACAACTTTACCTGTCGTTCATCAGGTTTCCAACCCATCATGCTCAGCCTTGCTAGAGGATGCAGCATTTGCTGTACCTATGCAACTGCTTGATCCCCACAGTGTTTAAAGTGTATTTAAACACTTTAATGTTCCATGTGCTGAGCTCTGTCAGGAAAACAATGATCCCTTCAGCCTTCAATTATTTGAAGTTAATAATAGGCACAGACAGGGCACTCATTTACATTGTCAGCTTGCTTTTATTTTTAACCTACTTTTTTTAAACAATCAGGCTTTAATTCAGGACATTTGATTAATCAAACTCAGACCATCTGCTGCAGCCCTGTCTCCCGCTGATCTGCATTGCCTCAAGTCAGTGACATGTTTCAGGGCTGCAGTCTCACACTGTCTCTTCCTCTCTGTCAGCTGTTTGACTGCAAATCTGCTCCTTTCACCCAGCGTGCAGCAACTGGGCTTTGTTTACTGTGATGACCATTTACAAGAGATGTGGCGCTAGACAATTTCTATCAGAACACAGGACATGTGCCAAAGCCAGTCCCACAACAAACTGTTGTATCAGCGTGAAAATACCATGAACCGAGGGAATCACGGCAACCCAAAACCTCTTCGCTGAATAAAGAACTCTTCACAACTAAAGTAATTCTAGTAACGAGTGGTTTGAGCTTTCTCATAGTTTATGCTTTCTAGCAGTAATGGGTATTCTGCCTTTTTGTGGTTTTTTCCTCTCATGTTCACAGCTATACTCAGAAACTCAGAGTAAAGAGCTAAGCAGAGTGAGCTTGCACAGCTTTTGGGTTTTAAAGGAATTTTAATGGAATTAGACCAGTTTTAGTCTAGCAGAGTTTTTTAGCTTAGCAGAGCTTGCACTAGCACTGGATGTAGCATGAGCTGTTGCTGCCTCATGTGTTTGTGTGTGTAAACACTGCACTGGTCTTCCAGATTTGGAAGGAGAGAGGGAATATGGACCTTCAACTCTACCACCCAGCAGATACATAGCAGCTTTCAGTCATGTGGGGATAAGGAGCATGGTTAGATGGCAATAGAGAACAGGATAAGGTTCAGTTACTGTATAACACCTTGGTTTTGGTGATGTACAGACCACCTGCAGATAGATGAACATCATCTCTGTCAATGTCATGTTGGAGTCAATCTCAGAAGTCAATGGGAACAGTACCTTGAGAGAATCAACCCTCAGTCATCAAAACCAGCGGGTAGATTATCAGAAAACATCAGTACATTAGATACTGAGATCATGGTTATCTAGTTTCTAGTGGTAACTGCTGAATCAAAACACTAGTTTCCAAAAAGCCAGCCTGGTTTTCATTCTTGTCTTGCTGGTTACTACTGAGAAACTTGACTCTGATGGGTTCCTGAGTTTCTGAAGATGGGACTCAGCACATGTAATTGTTAAGTCAGAAAACTCTCCAAGAGGTTTATTTCTGCATTATCAAAGGATCTGAACACAGCATGGAATAACAGAGCCATTCCCTGCCCTAAGAACATATAGGCTAAATAAACAAGTTGAGGGAGGAAAATAGGAGCCTAGAAAGGTGAAGGTTTCAAGGGGAGTGGTAGCATTCATGTCTTCCGAGGCAGCGACTGGTGTCCCAAAACAGGGTACTCACTTGTTTCCTTATAAGCTCTTTTACCAGCACTATCTGCAGCGAAGAACAGACTGAAACCTGGATCTCACAGACTAAATGAGAAAAGCATGTAAAGGATCTATCACCCTATCCATGTAGTAAAAGAAGCAAAAATACCCCCAAACCAACCATGGTGCTATTTGCCACAATACTCATCAGCAGAGAATATGGGTGTCTCAACAGCATTTTCCCAATCACAAGACACAGGAGACAAGCAAAGTACACGATTTCCAAACAGGGAGTCAGTTTAAATGAGCAAGTACTTTTGGCTTTGAATCTGAAGACTTAAACAAAACCATCCAGATAAACTAACTTCTATCAATGGTCAGCTAGTGCCATGGGTAAGGCATAGCTCTGCACATCCCTGGGTTTGAGCCAGCCCTTGCTGGTACCTATAGAGTTCCATAATGAGCAGAACACACTGCTCTTTGCAGGAATGGGACAGCAGCTCTCCAAATGCCTTTGATAACAAGCATCCTTCAGCTACTGAGACTAATGCAATAAAGAGAATTGAATTTTGGCATAAAAAAACCCCAGAGGAATGACATGATGTATTGGCAAAATGTTAATTATATGATGCCAAAGAGACAGCTTAAAAGAGTTAGGCCTTTATTAATCGGGTCACAGTGATGCTGCACTTCAAAACAGGCTTAACACCTGCTAATTTCATTTCAGTGCTGCTGAAGCTGAGTCAGCTCACAAAGCCTCTTCTCCATCAGCCATGTTCAGAGCACCAAAGATATTCCTTGCCTTCCTGAAAATGTTTTCCTCTTTAGTAAGGACACTAAGGAGGAAGAGGGGAGAAAGAATGACTCCCTCCCTCCTTTAAGCCTGTAAATACCCTGTGCAAATAGAGCCGACTGAGGGGAAAGAGGATAAGAAACATCGTAGTATTCAAGGAAATCCCTTAGATAAAGGCTATTATATTTGTGGCACTGGGTGGAAGCACAGGAATATTTTCCTTCACCTTACCAATGGGGATTTGAGACAAACTGAGCGAGTTTCCCAGGGTCAGAGAAGGTCCGTGAGAATCAGAACAGATCCAGTCCCTGGTTTCTGCTTCTGCAGCAGATCACAGACTCATCCTCTCATTGCCCTCTACCCCCTGTTAACTGGTTTTCTCCTCCTTGTTTTCTCCATATACCTTTGCCCTTCCCTTTACTCTGGGAAGGACAAAACTGATCTCTGGATTGCTGCAGTGAAAGCAAGCTCCTGCTACCAAGGAAGCTTCGCTAGAAACAAGGTAAAAGCTAGCACGTAAACTAAGCAGTGCTGAAGCATCCCAACCAGTTGTTCCCTACACAAAATTATCTCAGCAGGACAACCTTTCCAGTGGGACTGAACAGCCCTGGGCAACAAGGTCGGTTCCTTTCTTTCTTGTGAATAAACTGGTGAATGGGAATTTGAAGTTCCATTCGTTAATCTTTGATTTGACTGGAAACCCAAGCAGCCCAGCACCCAGGAGTTTGTTTTCCTACCCATTTTGCACATGTACACTTCTCAATCCCATGTCTCTTTCATGTTCTTAACACAGTATGTGCTACTGTACATGGGTGCCATACAACACTATCAGTGCTATTAGCCCAGGATGTGTTATGTGACTTGCAGAACAACTGTGGCCCAGATGCAGAACCAGCCTGGAGCTGCCTGGGCTCATTAGCAGAGGCACAGCATTGCTGGAACCTGACTCTATAGTTGGCTTCTCAAGAGCATCCTGGCTCTGAAAGCAGCTCAATAGCTCCTGCTCACTACTGAGAAGCCATTCTACATTAGCTCCGCTGCTTGCAATGTCCCAGTTGTCCGTGTTCATGAAAAGTTTAGGTGTCAGTAACTTGATAAATGACCGGAGGCAGATTCTGCATTAAAAACACTGTGGCAGGCCAAATTCTTTATTTTCTTATTACTTTCATTCTGTTTGGAGACAGTTTCCATCTAATGATGAGAACACAGTCACATCTTTATAATAGAAGCCATTTTGCATCCTCAATGACAACATTTGCTATCAGTGGAAGTTATAATGCCGAACCTTTGTAATATCTCAATGGTTAATAACACAGCATACACTTCATTCTCCATGATAAAAAGGTGCACTAATAGCAAGAAGCACTGCAAACCAACCATAATATACTGAAACAGGACTTATTTTACCAGGATTGGCACTTACTACAGGCTTTATGGTTCATTTCCATGGTACAAAAGGCAACTATCAAGTGACTGGAAATGTAACATGGAAGGACATAATTGGGCTTGTTGGGTATAAATTGGTGGTCATTTATGAGAAGTACCAGTAAGAAACAAAGCTTGGATTGTCTTCTCTCTGTCACCAAGGTAAAGCGGTGTGATGCACTAGATATTTACCTTCCAAAGGGCTGACTTAAAGCAAGTGTGTCAAGAGAGAATGTTCTTGGATCCTGCCACAATTCTTGCCAGGCAGGTGGAATTTTAGCAGTCTCATCTCTAACTGAGGCCCAGAGCTCTCACAAAGTACCTGATTCTGGTTAATTACTTGTTTTTCTCCAGCCAGTACCTTTGGTGCTTATCACACATTGCTTTGTTCTTCAGAAACAGATTTCTTCTGCCCTAAGTAGAGGAACTGACTGAACTGCTCACATCAGCCCCATTTCAAGCATCAAACCAAGAAACGTCCATGTTCCAGGCAAAGACCACCACTTTTTCTTTCTGGAGCCATTCCATTCAAATGAATTAAGTGACAGTTCTCCACCCCTGCATGAATCCCCAGTTTACACCTCTGTAAGGCACAGAGCCCAAGGCAGTCTGCCTGGCTGCCAAGCACCTGGAGTATGCGGATTGAGACACACTGGGAATGAAGTCATTTCTATGCAGTGAGACACTGAGTCCTTTGTCCTGAGGCTTGCAGATGCTCTCCTATCAGCCAGAGACCCTAAGCTAAGGAAGGGTACTTACAGCAAATGTTCAGGGCATCTGAAAGACACCAGCTACTCTAGACCAAGCAACACTTCACTGCCAATTGCTCCCTACAAGAAACCCTTATGCAATCACAGCAAATCTGGGGAAAGGTTTTCTTCTTCTCCCCAGTGTTCTCCCCCCCCAAAATCCTGTTCTTACACCAGTATAAACCACCACAAATTACTATGAACTCTAGCAAGAGAAAACTACTATAAATAAAAAGAAAACCTCAATATCTTGGAAGTGCAGAGTATTGGGAAAGATGCCACAAGAAATCCCTTTCTTATTTCAGGTGTAAAGCAAGTCCTTCATAAATGTGTCTCACTGCAATGAAAGACAGCTTACAGTGACATGGGGATGCAGCAGACACAAAAGGCCAAACACTTTCATAGCTCAGGATCAAACATCTCTCATTCTCCATTCAACATTTGTTGTTTTCAGCACTCTCAGCACAAGAGGTGTTGAACTCTTCTGAAACCCACTAGGTACCTGTCCACCAAGAGCTGCTAAGTACTTTTATAAGTTCGCTCACCTCCAGAGCTATCAGTAGTTCATAAGCAG
>JAVHNF010056950.1:0-12246 GCA_034783455.1 Micropsitta finschii
AGTAGAGGAGAGACCAGTGCCACAGAGCTTGGGCAAATTCTCAGCGAAGTCTTTTAGCTGTGCATACAAGCAGACTTGGAACAGGGGTAACCACAGCATGCGTTGCCAATTTCATGTACTAAAAACCAGTGACTCATTCTTCCTGCCCAAACCAATCACATGATAAAGAGGAGAGATAGACTTTGGTTTCTCTTTCTTTGCTTTCTGGTTTCTGATCCATAGTCTGCACTAATTTCATGCATGAATTTCGCTCTTGTGAGACATTACTTGGAGTATTGTGTAAAGTTCTGGTGTCCTCAGCATAAGAAGGCCATGAAACTGTTGGAACAAGTCCAGAGGAGGGCCACAAGGATGATCAGGGGGCTTGGAGCACTTCCCGTATGAAGACAGGCTGAGAAAGTTGGGGCTATTCAGCCTGGAGAAGAGAAGGCTGCGTGAAGACCTCATGGCAGCCTTCCAGTACCTGAAGGGGGCTACAAGGATGCTGGGGAGGGACTATTCATTAGGGACTGTAGTGATAGGACAAGGGGTAACAGGTTAAAACTTAAACAAGGGAAGTTTAGATTGGATATAAGGAGGAAGTTCTTTACAGTGAGGGTGGTGAGACACTGGAATGGGCTGCTCAAGGAAGCAGTGAATGCTCCATCCCTGGCAGTGTTCAAGACCTGGTTGGACAAAGCCTTGGGTGACATGGTTTAGTGTGAGGTGTCCCTGTTCATGGCAGGGGGTTGCAACTAGATGATTTAAGGTCCCTTCCAACCCCAACTATTCTATGATTCTATGTTTTTAAAAGTTGTCTCATAACCACAAAGATCAGAAATATCTTTTCTAAGATGAGAGCTCGAACTGCACAGAACTCCATTACTTTCAGCATTTGGAAGTAAAAATCCCATCAAAACCTGCAGGACTTAGTCACACTACCAATAGGACACCAGTGCCCTCTTCCAGCAGTCACTGCCTGATCTGAGTCCCTTCTTCCCAAGAACAGTTCTGCCTCAGGAATAATTAGGTAAAGTCAGAGAGCAAACCTCCCTCTTGCTGCCACTGCTGCCTCTTCCCAAAGCCCTCAAGAACAGAAGCATGTCTGTTCAACGCTGACAGTTCTCTTGCACCTATAAGGAAATATTTCAAATATTACATGTAACTGTACCAACTGGTGATGCCTTCTATACTAAATAGTCCAATAGAGCAACCACACTTCAGGGACACCTTAGAAAACTTCTTTCTAACATCACTCTTCCTCTTGTCAGGGGAAAAATGAAAGTTAACCTTCCTAACAGAAGTATTAACTATTATTTTCACATAACAAAGCCAAGTAAAAGAAACTGAACAACCACTAATGTGACAGCTATAGTGCTGGGAAACTAAGCTGGCCATTGCTGGAGGTCATCACCAGAGTCCTGGTAACTAAAGAGAAGCTCAGATCTCCCCACATTTACAGCAAAGCACAGGCCTTCTGCTGAAGAATGGAGGATTGGGTCTCTCCCAGAGTCACACTAAATGTGTACCTCAGAGTAGAGGCCTATGTCATTTTTCTACGATTAACACATTTCTAATATAATCCAGAGAAGTCTGAGAGGAAGACAGGGTTTGGAGGGAAATGAGGTGGTTTTGATTCAACCTCTGGCTTCTGTCAGAATGCTGTGGTCTGCTTAGAATGTCTGTGGACATTATTTTACAACACACACTCACACAGAAAAAATCCCTGGGGGGTTTAAACCCTGCTCTGTAGCAGGACCCAAACAAAAAACATGTGTAACCAGACTGCCAGGGACAAGTAGGCATCTCTGCAATGACAGTTTTAATGGCTGGACAAGACAGGGCAGAGGGGTGACACTGGAATGGGATGCAGATTCCACCTCCTCTCACAGTCACAACTTTTGGGGGGCTTTGCCCTTGCTGTCCTGGGAAGTTGCACAAAGCAGAGAAAGCCAAGCCACTTCCTGAGTCACAGCTGCTATTGCCTGCACAAGCTAAATGTGTCTTGGAAGCCTCCCACTTCAGTGCTAACCCTGGTCAGCCATCAGCCTTGCCTTGCTGCTGTCTGAGGGCTCCCAGTGTTAGGTGGATTGGCTGTAGGCACAAGCACAACCATAAAGACAGTAAACTACTGTCTGTGTGCACAGACACACAGGTTTTTTCATATCCACCAGATTATAACTAAAAATATTTCAACAGCTGTTTCTTTTTGCTGCAATGGAACGCTGCAAAAGGGAAGCATAGTTATTATCTTAAGGATATTTGCCTTAATGTTGTTACTAAAAGGAACAGACATAGTCAAAAAACCTATGTCCTGCTGTGGGCTGAAGACTGGCAACTTTCCCCTTCCACCTATGGGTAATCCTCAAGCAGCCATCTCATGATAGAGACTTTGAGGGCACCTGAACAGTCGTTCTGCTGTCCAGTACAGGTGAATCAGTAGTTCATGGCAGGTTCTTTTCTCGTTCTCCAAAGCACAACTGTTACTGAAAAGGCACAATCAGTAGAGCAGGTCCAGAGCCTTCAACTGGGGCTTAAGTTCCACCTTTCAGAAGATGCTGAGATCAAGTGGTCCCTCACACCATGCAGGCTCCTGGCAAGACCAGGCAGTGACATCTCTGTGCCCAGAGGTACCCTTTGGGCCTCTGCACTCACTCCACAAAGCCCATGCTGCCTCAGATAAGATGATGGGTATTGCTTCTTTCAAGAGATTTTACAAGTGCTTTAGGACAAGTCTCTCTTAAACAAACTCTCAGCTTTGCTGCTTGCTTTAGGCTCCACTGCTGCTACCCTGAAGGAGATGTTTCCTTCATGCTGGTTCCTGGTGTGATGCCTGATAAAGCAAGGCAGCATCCCCTGTATTTTAACTGTCTAGTAAATATTTTGAATGCTTCTGTCTTACAGTGTAAGCACTAGAACCAGTCTTGTCCCAGGATAAGAAGCTACCCTAGCCTATAAAGAGCAATGCCTTTCTAACAGAGCACATGAGAGACCAGTAGCTGAATGTCACCATTCTTAGCTAATTTGGCACTTCAAATGGTAATGGGGCTTTTATCTCTTCATTATAACATGGTGAGACAAAAATTAGATATCGATAAGTAACTAAGCTGGCTACAGAGGACAAACAAATGATTGCATGTGATTGCTTGGTAAGTGATAAGCCTTTTTGGGCTCGATCACCACCTGTAGGCAAGCTTTGATTCACACAAGAGATTATGGAAGAGAAAGCCTGGCAGAAAGCAGACATGCACAAGAGAGTAGCACCTGATGTCCTTGGTACCTGGGGCAGCAAACACAAGCAAGTGCACCTCCTGTAAAGCCTCAGTGGGGCAGGAGGCAGAGGGGATTACACCAATGGTTTTCTTTTTTCTACCCAAATTAATATATATTCTTTGCACATGTGCTCCTTCCTATTCCTACGCAGGTATACATGTATCTCCAATGCAATGGACCAAAACACCAGCCTGAGAAGCATTACTTTGGGGCAGGAAAATTAAGTAGTGGCAGCAATACAACAGCCTTACTGCTATTCACAGAGCCAGGTCGAAAAGATTAAAATAACCTGAACCAGAACCTACCGAATATGTATGTACAATGTGGAGAACACGGTTCAGCTTCAGGGAAGTGCAGCCAGGATGAGATGCTTCTAAGGCCAGGAAGGAAACCTCGGTGCTTCAGCCTTTGCACAGCAGGACTGTTTACAGAGCTGGCTCCTACTTCTAGAGGACTGAACCCGACACAAATTATTCTAAACTCCAGACTTCAGCCTCGGACCTCTTTGGCCTGACAGCATGCTTCACTTTTAAGCAATGCTTAAATGTCAGATGGCTGCTAAGTCAGAGGGCAGCAGAACTGTGAGCTGCACCCAGCGCAGCAGAAGGTGAAGTCAGGGAGATGTCTGCCAACTTTTACTGCAGCTGTCTCCTGTCCAGCATGAGCAACAGAACCTAAACCAGCCAGTTTTAACAAGGGGTTTATTCGGACTTTATTAACAAACATAGTAGCCACTAGATGGCAAACTCACAGCCCAAACTGGATACTGACTGCAACAGACTCCTCAAATGCTGTAAAATTAAGCGTGCAAAAAGCCAACGGGAAGGGGGAGATGGAGGGAGAATGTCACAAGCCAAACATGGCAGGCTCCTTCACCAGGTTCAGCTTCTTTGTGTGCTTCTGTCCCATCACTACACTGCATAAAGATGAGCCATAAACAGCGTGCTGTCAACTGTGTAACCCTTCTCCTGCTATTAATGTGGAATTTCCAACATCCCTGGCACAGTTATGGCAGAAGGGACAAAACAAAATTCCAACACATCCACTAAAAACCATATTGCTTCAGACAAAAAAAACCTGAAGCCTGCAAATAACATGGCTAAGGGAGCCCAGATTGCAGATTATGTATTATTCATTGCTACATCACTGCAAGCCTCCAGCCAATCTTGCTTTTCAGTGTGGGCTGCAGGGAAGGTGGGGCCACTATGTAAATCAGAAATATCTTACAAATGACTCTTACATATTAGCTGCATGTCTATGAAAAGAAATGAATTGCATGGTAGCCAAAGCTCTACACAAGCAATCATCTTTGTCTTGCAAAGTGGCCATTTGTATTTTATGTCAGCCTGTTATTACCCTGAATCAGTTCTTGAGCAAAGATCAAAGCTGCTCTGAGTAAAGCAGTCCTCAGTCATGACATGCTGATAATTTTGTGAAGTAAGAGTCCTTCCCAGGAGCTGGAGGCTCGGCAATGGGCACTGTTGTGTGCACGGATTCTGCAATAAAGCTGGGTCACACTGAGCCAAAATTTCAGCAAAGATACTGAGGGCAGCTCCTGCCTCCACATCCAGGGAGAATGGATGTTCAAAACTGCTGTGCATCTTTAAAAATACCAGGGCAGCAGTGAGAGAGTAATTCTACAGAAAGCTCTACACTTCTTATTTAGATACAAGGGGAAACATCCCTTACTTCAAGAATAACAGGAAACAGATATATTTTTAAGTAGTGCCCGAATGTACAGATTGCAGTGATTTTACCATCCTATTGCACAGGGCAGGACAAACCATCGGGCAGTTCACTCTTCCCTTGAATGACTATAAAAAAGACTTGATCAAAACAGTTTTCATTTTAACACCAATTTCAGGAGCTCATTTTCCCAATAATGGGGTTGTTTGCTACACTCAAAGTAGCAGCAGTGCTAAGTACCCAGACTCAAATAGTCCTTTCATCCACAATTACTTCAGGAATGTCAGGAAATCATAAGCACAATCCTGCAGCATTACTGAAAATATTTGCCTCACCTGATGATACTACTTCATGCCCCTCAGCAAATTCAGCCTAAATATATAACTGTAGTTGATCCTGCTGATTTCTGGGTTTGTATGTGCAGAGCCATTCAACAGAATAATTAATTTCCCCAATTACAGTTTCATACAATTTATCAATAAATTTGGCACTATCAGTTCTAAATTACAGTAACTTCATAAGATCTGTGGAGCACCAAACTCAGGGTTTATCTTGCCTATAAAACTCACTGTAAGCATCTGCTCCTTGCAGCTGTGAACCTCAGTTCCAGAAAAAGGTATTTTCATTGACCTACATTCCAAGAGTCCAAAATGAAGTACTCTGAGCTCCCCTCACATGGATCATCCATAGATATCCTCTTGGCTTTGCCTTATTCAATTTCACAGATTTACATGAGCTGGACAAATTTCTCCTGAAAGGGAACTGTGCAACCTTAAGCAACAGCACATTGCTCCCTTTTGCTGCTCCGGTTCTGCTGTTTTCCTGCTTTTGCCCTCACTGCTTTAAATTGTTGACATATCTCAGGACCATGTCCATTATGACCAGCATATTTGATCGGTTTGTTTCAAACCTGAGCATTGCACTTGCCCATCTAATGAGCAATATTTTAGACATTTTCCAAACTTTCTGTCACCAGCATTAGCTAACACACGAGTGATCCAGACAGACTCTTTTGTTCTGAGCAGCTGTGCTGTAAAACAGGCTGAAGATCTTTGTGGCCACAAACCACTCTCTAAGGTCTCCCCATTCCCAGGCTGCCATATGTTGCCCCTAAAGTTTGTACAAACTCTTTAATTTCCTCTCTATCCTGTTGCATTTCATCAGGTTAAACTGAAAGCACACACCAGCGTTCCAAAGCCCGGCTGTTTGTGTTCCGTGTGCTCTGCTTGGTTTGCAAAGGGCACACAGTCTTTTAGGGAAGTTCCTTACATGGCCTCTCACTGAGACCTCTGATTTTGAGGTTTCTCAGCCTTGAAGGTCTTCTACTTTCAAGAAACACTTTTGTGAGCATCAGAACCCACTCCTTTGGAACTGAAACTCTGGAGGTGTCACATTCAAAGCCATCCATAGTAAGGACAGTGTTAGGTCGTTGTGCTGTGGTGAGGCTATCTTAGGTCAAAAGCATAGTCAGATCAATAACTCAAAGAGATTTAGGTAGAGAAAACCAGCACAGAATTTTGAAACTCTCCACTGAGGCTGGGGAGAGACCCAGCCAAAGCACTGTGAGCAGACTGAGCTCACTGGTATTCTGCTGACGTGCTGCACTGCCTGGAGTTCATCATGACTTCCTATCTGCTTCTGCTCCCCCTCCATCCCACTATGAATTGCTCCCAACTCTGGGGACAATTAATCAAATGAACACTGGTGCCACTAAAGATAAAAAGCAAATAAAAGATGAAGGGTTGATTAAAATGAAATGCTGGTTAAAATACAACCCTTTGATCCCTGGTTGGGGCTCCAAGTTTCAAGAATCCAAAACCCCAACATGATGAACAGCCAAAACTGGCACTGGATGTGGCTCCACAGTGAATTGGGTGAAGGAGATCTCTTCCATATTCCCATGTGGGAGCCAGGTGACAGAGGCATGCATCACAGACAGGCCCATGATGTGGGCTCTTGCCAGGGATGGAGCCATTAAATGTCTTCCCTCTGCACCCAACAAATGTTGTCTCTGCTTTTGCTGCATATCAACAAGGCTGTGTTCCCTCCTCTCATGCAGCCTGCTACACAAAGTGTAGCAACAAGACCAGTTACAGATATGCACAGAAAGCATTGTCCTGGTTTGGACAGAAGGAAGTAATTTCTGACGATCCCAGCAATGGTAAAAGAACTATGTCATGCCACACTACCAGGCTGATAGACAAACACAGCTCATCCATAACTACTGAGATAAAGGCTTGTGTCAACAGCACATTTTGAGAAAAGCAAAGAGAGCTACAGGTAGCAAGCAGCCACTTGGAAAGGCAGAGGCTGCACTCTACAGGGACATATGTTATTCACAAGGGGAGAGTTTGTGTCCTCAGTGCTTTACTGGAGGAGCCAGTGAGGCCTCGCAAACATGACAAGTAGCAATGGTGAGAGTGAAGAAATAGTCACAATCTCTTGAGCTCTGAATATGAAGAGGAGCCTCTTCAGTTCTTCTCAGTTTCAACTTTGGAGGCCAACAAGACATCAATACGTGTCAACCTGAGTATCAGAAGGATGATAATGTGTATGTATAACCCAGTCTGACAGGCAGCCCCACTATCAGCAGATTTTCTCAACTCTGAACAGGCTCTTGCCATCCAGAAATCCTGTACCAACAGTCACTGTAGTAAAGTCACTGCAGAGGCACAGAGCATCCGACCGGCAGCACTGCACTTTCTGCACCTGCATTGTGCAGCACATGCACATGTATTTCTGTCTGGATGGGTCCATACCCCCAGCCATGACCCAGCTGGCTGCACCCTGCACTAACTGGAATTTAGGAAACACCGTCCCTGCTCCACTGAAATCAGCAGAACTCAATCAAAATGCCACTTCAGTGATCACAGGGACTCACACCCCCTCCCACTGTGGGACAGCATATTTCTTATTTCTCTGAACAGTCCTACCAAGCTCTAAAGCATCAGCAGCACTAAATTCTGCTCTCTTTTGGGATGGAGCCAAAGCTGCAAATGTAAAGCACAGGATGTGATTTCCTGCCCTTTTTGGAAAAGGAAGCTACAGTCCAAAAGGTAGAGAAAGAACTATTAATCTTAGAACAACCATTTTAATGTTGGTGATCACATGATGCAGCTGCAGAAATACCAGTTCAATTCAAACAGAACTTGTAATGTGCTAAACATGGGGGATTGGTGCTACAGAAAAGGAGATAGCACATCTGAGTGCTAAGAAGAGGAATTACTATTCACAGGTCCCTGAAGAAAGATGCCTCTAGGACCGTTGCTCTTCTGACAGAACTCTTTAATCAAGACAATACTAGAAAACCATAAAAAACTAATGGCAGATTCTCTACAGAATCTTCTGCAGTTTTACTTTATATTGTATATATGAGCTGATTAGATGAGGAGTCATGGCCAACCTCATCTGAGGCCCTGCTCCCAAGCCCAAAGCCCAGATCCCACCTTTTTATATTCAATTTAATACATCAGCAAGGTGATGGGTTCTTGGAAAAGGAACAGCTTATGAAGTGAAAAGAAAACTAATGTACAACCCCAGCAGGTTTATTTTTGCACAGGCTTGAAAAAGAGATGGAGAAACTAGCAGTGCTATTGAGTTAAGGCAGAGATGGGCTGTACAATTCCAGTAGCTATTGACAGTTTAAGCACAGTGAAACAGAATGAACAGAGGCCCTAATGTGGCTGACTCACCCTCACTACCCAACAGCCTAAAGTGGTGTCTTCTGAGGAGATCAGAAAATATATTTTTAGGTGTCTTAAGATGTGAGTCTGTACAGATTGCACAGCCCAAGCCACAAGTGCCTGCTGTTTTCCATCTGTATGATGATAAGAACTCTCTTGTGTGCAGAGCTCAGCAACTACTTTTGTTTTCAGTGTCTCCAACCACTTGCAAAAGACTGACAGACGTGCATGCACAGACACACACACTGTCATGGGGACTTGCCTTCTATTCTTTCTCACTGTGGTTTTCCTCAGCCTAAAATAAAAGCATGTTATGCTGTGCCCTTTGTGCAAGAAAACATAACACAAGAGTGTTTATTTGCCTATGAACACTGTAATCTTCATAGATCGATATTAAAACCCTTCACACTTCTTTTCACTGCCTAGTTCAATTGAACTTAGAAACTCCAGTGTATCTTTGAGAGTGCTGAACAGCTGCAAACTAGCCAAGGGATCACATTCCCACAGATGGTATTAGAGCCCAAAGCCCTTCATGTTTGACTGTGGGATATGTACAGGTCAAATGAGAAGTTACACTGTCTGGGAAGAAAGTTTCACAATCCTTACAGACACTATTAGCTGTTTTTACAGTTCTTTGATTTAATACCGTTCACTTGGAAAATGCTATTTTATATAGGGGGTTCTATAGAGGTAATTCAAGTTCAATTAGCTTTCACCAGAGGCCATCTTCTATGTAAATTCTGGTATGTCCAAAGTTTGTAGTTTCTCCACTGAGTGATTAAACACAAGGTTTGACGTAGTGTTTTCAGCACTAATCTGACAGGTTTCTCAAGAAATGCATTAGGTGACCTAGTGGTCAAAGGAGGGGATTAGAAACCAGGACACTTAAACTCAGTTCTGCTCAGTATTGTTAATTATGCTTTGCCACATTTCCTACTCTCATTTACAATCTGTCAGAGTCATGCAGTGAATGTACGGGATGGGGAAGCAGAAGGATGTACATGATTGTTTGCCTCTTGCAGGCATTATCTGCTCTGGCCTTTGCCCAGCATCATGGAGTAAAGGTCAGACTGCCACCCTACCTCCAGCTCACAGCTCAGTGCTGGTGTGAGTGGCCTATGCAAGAATGGCCAGTAATGGCAGAGTTTGCCCATGAAAAGGCAAATGGATCATGATGAATATAGCAACTTGCTCTTGCTTATTAGTAGTAGTACCACAAAGGATGCTACCAAGTCCAGAAAGACCAAAAATCATAAAAACACAGCATCTGTCTACCAGAAACTTCTTCCATGTACTTACTGCTGTGCTCAGTAATCAAGCAATATTCCAGAGTGTCGGAACATGCATTTCCAAGGTAGTAACCTTCAAAATGCTGCAGTCAGAAGCAGGACAAAATTCAGAAAAAGCAGATCTTTTCATGACAGCTATTTCAGAAAGCTGGTGAGCAAGAAGACCCCAGGTGCCCAGACCTTGGGCAGTGCAGGCACAATTCTATGTTCTGAAGCAGCAGCAGCTTGTTCAAAACCTGCCTGAAGAGATGAACCCTGGAGTCACTTTTCATTACTTTTAAGTAAAGCTCAAGAGCTGCTTGGCAGACACAAGCTCTGGACTGCTAGGCAAGTGCAAGGTTTCATTGTCTGCCTGTGACTGAGATCCTTGCCCGACTCCCATAGGATCTTTGTTTCCCAACCTCATGTATTCAGAAGACACTGTAAAGGGCACAGTGGTCAACGTGGCAGTCTATTTGCAACAGCCAGGGCAATAGGCAATTATGCTTTGGAGACAAAGTGATTGTGTATGTGAGAATAAGAGAAAGAGAGAAACAAGGGAAAAAGAACTGATGGGAGCACCAGGCAATTTCTCAAATGCCCTGTTTTCCAGAGACAGAGCAGTGGGCCACCCCGTTCCTCAAACCTCCCAAAGCAGTCATGGCCTTCAATGAAAGTGCCAACTTCAAAATTGAAGGAAAGAGCTAAGTACAGATGCAGAATGAGATCTGCTGCTGATTGGGTTCTACAGCCTTCCTTGACACCTGCAATCCACCCATTTTATACTGGTGTGTCCAGGACATGTACAGTTCAGAGCCCATCTGAGTGTATTCCCACTCAGGGCTGTCCCCAGGATGCAGAAAGACAAGAATTATCTAATCACATCTGGATAGAATATCTGCACTGCAGCAGAATGGGCAATCTCAGAGCTTTCCAGTGGTATTCACAGTGTCTTTCCTCATGTGAGCTTCCAGAATTAATCACCAGTGTATGAATTTGGCTTCTCATCCCTTTCCCCAGCTGACAGGAATTGATGGCACCAACTGCCGTCACCACGAGAAATAAGTGATTCCTTCACTAGCATGGCAGACATATGCCAGCTAGGAAGAGAAGATCTGATCATCAGACTTGCTTGTTTTGGCTTTTCAATGCACAAAAGGCTGTTTTTCTCAGAATTAGGGTGACTGCGACAATCTGTTTTTAGACAGAGTTAGAACCACAAGATAAAAGAGGCAGAAATCTTCTCATCTGCATATTTATCATCAAAATGCAGCAACTGCATAATTTAAGCTTAGTGTTAAAAATATTGTATGTATATTTTAAGGTTTTCCTACTCAGGTGAAAAGGAGGCATGCTTTCACTAAGGAGGTTAATTATTTCCTAATGGTGTGAAAACAACAGAAAAAAAAAAGGAATCAAAAGGAATTTTCTTACCCTTCCCCCTACCCTGAGGTACAGCAAAGAGGCATCTTCATCCATATCCTTCTCAGACACATACAGAAAAATGACTCAGAACAATAGAGCAGACGCATGTGCTGGTAACTGGGGTCCTGCTGAGCCCCACGAGGGTCTGGACACTTGCACAAAGGTGCAGGTTCCAGGAGATTTGTAGGGAGCAGAAGCATCCTTGTTCACCTGAGAAGGGAAGCACTCCCATAGGCAGGGGATGGGTGCAGGCACGAGCTGCCTGGCAGGCTCTGCCAGAGGGGAGAAGGTTCTCTGATACCAGGGCCAACGGTGTCACCTAGCTGGGTGAGCATTGCACACAGCACTCTCCAGCAGTGAGATGCCAAAGCTGCCTCCACTGCGGTCCTGAGCAGAGCACAGCCAGGCTCTGGCTGCCCTGTCATCCCCCCCACCCTCAAGGGGAGGACAGAGCTGCTATTCACTAGGTCAAGCTCTGTAGGGAAGAATGAACTAAATACATGCTGCCTCTGCAGTACTCAGTCACAACTGAGCTCTCCCAATGGTGCCATGGAGGTTTCCTCATTGTTCCTGCCTGTTTCTGCTGTACCTATGGAGCCTTTATATTCTGCAGAGCTGAAGTAAATAGCTAGCTGCACATGAGATCAAACTTCTTAGCAAGAGGACTTCTTCACCCAGAGTTGTCCTGGTTTATTGTTGTTTTTCCCACTGGCTGCTTCCTTAAGAGAGATGTTTTTATGTGGCCTCTACTGCTGTCCACATAAATGTGTGATGTCCCCAGACAGGACCTTGCTTTCAGACTACGAAGCATCCTTTCCTCTCCAGCACTGCCCAGGCACCCCTCAGCATAATCAGTCACTGCTGGCCAGATAAAATGGACCAAAGTGGACCCCACAACATTCAGCCTCCGTGCTTTGAAGATTTGTGTAATT
>JAVHNF010056950.1:19170-30315 GCA_034783455.1 Micropsitta finschii
CACGCACTTCTGATCAGTTTACCTGCCATGCAGTGATAGCACGACATGCAGATTTATAATAAATCATTGTTTTTTTCCTGTACCTCAATTACAATTTCCAATTTTCTGGCAGCCACATCTCCTGCAATTGCTCTAAGAATTGTTCTGAGCTGGTGTAGCTCTTCAGTTGCTCTCCAAGCATGGAGACAGACAATCCTTGCCCCAAAGAACAGCACAGACTAAATCTGTGTTCTGTTCCTTCTGGCCTCCAACTTGCACTGCAGCTTCAGTGTCAAAGGGGCAGATGTATAATCCGGGAAGCTTTCCAGATGCATCTTGAGCAAAGCAAAGCATTGTGAATCATTGGTACTAAGCAGGATCTTTCAATCTGTCACAGTACCACTGGCAGCACTCAGTACGTGCTCACAGTACACCCAGGATAGAAAGCACCTCATGGAAAGGACACCAGTGTTCACCAGATTCTCAAAGAACAAATAAGTAAGTTATCTTCTCTTGCATGCTGTGGGGTTTCATCATGCAGGCTGTGCCCCAGCAGCCCTACTCTACCCCCACTTGCCACAAGACCACGCTAGGCATAATTTGCTCTGTAGCCATAAATGTTGCATTAATAGGTTTCTTGCTATTACTGGGCCATCACTTTAACTTTTATCACTTTTCCACTCCCATAAATGCTCTCAGGTGCTCTTCCAAGGAGTCTGTGCTGATTACCAAAGAGTGGAGAAGAATGACAGTGATATGGCCTCTGGCTCTCCCCTGAAACAGCAGCTTTTCTGTCACCCCCTGGAAGTGCTCCAGTTTCTTCACAGCTCTGGAAGAATGGCTCAAGCAAGGTTGCCAACACATTTCCTCTGTGTGAGACATTACCCTGATTCTGGAGCCTGCGAGGAGCCTGTCAGCTATCATTCTGCTAGGAATTCCCTACCCCTGGCTCCTCTGCTTTCAAATTCAGTCTGTGTTAGGTTGAGTGAGAGGAGCTGTCAGGTATCTCGAAAAACAATAGCAGCTTTTGCTTTAATTTGCATGCCCAGTATTGAAATCCTTTGTCACTAACTCAAGTGGGCAGTGGATAAAAACTAAGTGAAATATAATGATGCAATTCACACAAATGCATGAAGGGAGCATCTCTGCACCTAACCTCATGCTCACCAATGTTCTGGTGCAGATTCGTTGTGTCAAAGCATCAGAAAATAAACGGATATCCAGCATGCTGGACTCTCCTGATCCAAATGACATTTACCAAGTCTCCTCGCAGGCTGTTCAAGTGGCAAGTTAACAGTTCTTTCTTTAACCTGCTTTCCTCCAACACCTAAGCATGCCAGCCTTCTGCTGGGACTGGCCTCCAGGCATGTCCCATACCAGTTGCTCTAACATTTGGGAGAGAGAAAGAAAACCTCCATGCAGGCTTTATGGATGCTGTCTTTGCCTGGCTGTTCTGACACAGACATCCTCTGCTTACCACCATTTCCCCCTGCTATGCTGTGTATGCAGCCTTATTCCCTTCCCAGGTTTTTCTCTATGGTCAGCACAGCAGATAAGCACCCACACACCTCACACCTTGGGCAGCTGAAACACCCGGAACCTTCCAGCACTCTCACCCCCTCATGCTGTGAGGCAGAAGGACAACAAAGGAGCTCAGGGACTTATAAAAGAAAGCCAAAGCACAGAGCACCTGTACTTTCACAACACTTTGTTTTGAATCAGCATTAGCAGAAGTAAAGCTAAACTTTTCTGCATGTGAAAGCGCTCCCCTGTCTCACAGAAGTGCTCCCCACTGCTGTTTGTCCCACTGGCAGCAACAGATCTCCATGGTGACACACACCAAAGCCCCAATCTCACTTTTAATTACAGACCATGCCCCTGCAGCATGGTTTTCAGCAGCCCAGGCACTCCACAAAGCCAGCCTCCAGCAGCACCCACACCTCCATGGCCTCAGCCTGCTCCGTGCAGGGATGTAGCCCTCAGGCCAGTCACCCGCCAGTGCAGTCACCACACACTGTTTGTAACAGAGGGGATACCACAGAGGGAACCAGGTGCCACACTTTGTGCAGTAGCGTGCATGCACTATCATGGCATCATTCAACTGCCATGATCCTGCTGCCAACATCTCCTGAGGGGGATAATGGCGGCTCCACCCGCTCCAAGCCCCAAAAGCCCCAGATCCCTCTTCAGCCTTACCTGGTGCCGTCATCTGGGTGATGTTTCCTCACATGGTGCCCACAAGAGACCTCCTCCTCCACAGAGTCTTCAGTCACTGCCATCTGCCCTTGTCTTCGTGGGGAATGAGAATTCACCTCAGGGGACACAGCAGCAAAATGCCGATGCCTCAGAGCGGCTCCCGCCATTCCCAGCAGTGAAGCCCCTTGGGCGAGAGGTCACTGTCCTCAACTGAATCCATGGATTTCCTGCACTTTTGAGGTAAAACATTCCCTTTACGGAGGCATTGTCTCACCAAAAGCACCTGAGGAACGTCCTGGCTTCCTCCCCGCAGCCTCTGAGGTACCCCAACACCTCAGTCCTCTGAAGCACTGTTACTCGGAACATGGCTACCTCATAAAACTCAGTTGTTGCCCCAGAAACGGCTCCTATGGATACCTGGTGCGCTGTGGCCAGCTCTGTGGTGGGATGGCGGCTGAGGACCGAGGCTGTGACTCCTCAGAGCAGGAGCCCGCCCGTGCAGCTCCAGAACCTTCCAGAGCTTTACCTCAGGACGCAGCGGGGCCCTGCTGGGCTGTGCCGGGGGGGAGCAGCAGCGGCCCTAAAGGAACCCCTGTGCTCAGGAGGCCGGGGGGGGCTTGCTGAGGAGGGGGCACTGACACTCACTCCTCTTGCCATGGAGCACCAAAGATGGACCCTGTGGGAGGCAGGAGGGGACAGGAGCTCCCGCCATAGCTGAGCAAATGCTAGTGCAGTGCTGTGAGGCAGCACCAACCTCCTCCACGCCCAAAATGGCCATCCCAGAGTGCCGGCACCAAGTCCCGAGGAAGGGACAGGGTTTCCTCCATCAATAAGGCACGACAGAGCCTGCAAACCTCAACAAAGAAAAGCTCTAGAAAGGAGTTAATTAAAGAGTTCCAGTTCCCTTCAATGCAGACCCCGGTCCTTTGTGAGCACAAACCTAAGCCCAAGCATTCCCACTGCTAATTATGAATAAGTTGAGGAGCCCTTTGATACGGCTCCCGTGGTTCACGCTGTTGCCACATAGTGCAGACAACACCCAGATAAAGCCACCGGTGTGCTGGCTGCGGGCTCTGCCCTCCCTTGCTCTGTTCATTTACATTGCTTGCAAGCTTTAGCAGCAGTCGGTGTATGTCCAGAAATAAAGCTGCAAGCGCTTTCTCCAGGGAATTCCCCAAATCGTGCCATGTGAACCTGGCCCTGCAATGGTGACAGGGACATTGGTGAGATTTTTGTCCTATGAAAGGTTCCTGTACTTTAATCCTAAACAATCGAGTCCACAGGTGGAAATACAGAGCATCCAAACACGTGTAAAGCCATGGCTGCAGCATGTGTTCCCCCTTTGCCAAGAGCATCTCGCAGCTCCTGGCTGTTTCAGCACGCGGTTCGGTTTCACAAGGAATTACACAGTGATGTATTCCCACAAGGAATTACATGGCGATGCATTCCCACAAGGAATACATCACCCTCTGACTGTATTTCAGAGACCACCTCTGCTCAAGGGCTGGCTGAGGGATGTGACAAGTGCTGAAATACGTGGTCACCTATAGTGGAAATGGTGAGAAGGTGAGAGCAGTCCACAGATGAATGCTTCCTCTCACTGCGCACTGCCAGGTCATCCAGCGTTGCTTGGATGTTGAATTAGGACACGGTGTCAGTGGCCTGGGCTGGCAGCATGGCTTTCTGCTGGAGGTACAGCTCAGTACACAGTTACTACCACAAAAAGTAGAATTCTGGACTTTAGTTCAATTTCTGGACTCAGTGATGCAAATACACGATAACCATCAGCTTCTCTGCAGACTGCATGGATCAGCATGAAATAAAACAAAGCATGTCACAGATGTGAAAACCTGGAGCTGTTTTCTTGTGTACTCAAGGATTCTCTTTGCAAACAGACTCTTGCCAGCACTTTACAGTAAGAGATCTCCTTACACCATTTGATCAGGTTAAGCATAGGTACCAGTGTGTAGTCGTGTCTGGCATTGATTCTCCCCGAAAAAACCCCTGTGAGAACACTAAGAGCAGTTGTAAGATACTGCCTTGGGTTTGTTCCAGAGAGGTGATACTGGCTGTCTGTCCAGTCCAATAGACAACACTGGACTTGGCCTTCCAAGCTCAGCTAATCATGGCCAGCTGCCAAGAAACCCTAATCTGGGGATCTCACTGGAGCATTACCAGGAAGCAGAGAGCGTTATCTGTGCAAGGGAACGACTGCTTCAAAGAAGAACAAAAGCAGAAAGCAGAAAATTAGAGCTTCAACCATAAAGTTCAAAGAACACAGGGAAAAAGCATGAAAATAATTTTGACACTTTGAAGTAGAACTCAATTGTTCCATTAAACTGTATTTTTAATAAAAAATAACAATAACAGCATTCCAAATATCTATTTTATAAGCTTTACTAATGTATATTTTTTTAATACATGTCAGAAATTCTTACTTGAGGCAAATGCAATATTTATAGAAAGCAAGAGACTTCAAAACAGCTCCAGAGACTTTAAGCTCTCGATTTATTCACAGATTTAGAATAACTCAGGAATACAAAATGACAAAATGTACATTTTTTATATTGTTTACTAATGTATTGTCTCTTGTCCCTGATCCGTCATTTTCCTGACTGGAGGAAACACATTCAGCTTCTTCGCTGCCTTTAATGCTACACACTTCTGGAGGGAAATATTCCCATTTGGTGAAAATCTATCACAATTCTGTCTTGCAGAATATCACTCCCAGAGAATTATGTGAAGATCATTAATAAATACATTTTTGCAATGACAGTCGTTTCTTCTTTGCTCATGATTTGTATCTATTATTTGCCTCAACCTCTCCAGTTCCCAGAGAAGCTGCTGGTGAGAGTAAGGACCAGAAGAGGCAGTGCAGCTTCAGACCAAAGCCAGAATGGAGGTTGGCCAGTGGCTACAAAGGTTAACAAGATGTCAGAAGTCAGTTAACCCTAGTTAGACACCTCACTGGTTGTGGAAAGATGCTCTCCCTGTCTGTCAAAGGCCACTTCCACGATGTCTTGGCTGTGTTCCGAAGCAAGGAACACGCTTTCTGGAGGATGGCTTTGGGAGCCAGCAGGTCCATGTCTCTCCTGCAAGCTCAAACACTGCCTGGCTGTGTGGCCTCATGCAGGCCATAGAACCACATCACTCCTGAGGATGATCCTGAGTGGAAGAAAGGCACATCCTGTGCAGGGTCCGCTCACAGCCCCTGCACCCAACCCAGTCAAACACTGCTGAGGGATGCCATAAGCTGCCAACCAGCAGAGAATGGGTAAGAAGATGAGAAAGCAATCAAAATATTCTTTCTGTTGCCATTGCAAATCTTTAATTTTTCAAAACCAACAATTCTAGACCCACGAAAGTGCATTGTTTAAAAGATACCAGATATTGGCTTGTCTTATATACTCAGTCTGTGTGATGTTCTTCAGTCTGGAGGCATCTCTGAAACTGCAGCATTCCCACTGTTCCTTCCTTCCTCTTCAGTCAGCAGGTGAGCAGGTGAGTGCCTTTCCCTTTTCCTGTCAGTTTTACTTCCATTCTCATGTGGGTTTTCATTATATTACAGAGCACCTATATTCCTACAGCCATACCTAAACACTTCTATAACAGGACACCGAGAAGCTTTGGAGCAGCCAGTCTGACCCCCTACCTATGGCACAGGCACAACATCACTCCAAGAAGGATGAAGAGGAAACAGTGAGAAGCCCTGCAGCATGACCTCAAGTCTGCTGTCCTGGGCTCTGGTGGAACAAAGTTGAGATATTTGGTTGCAAATATCTCAGCACAGTAGTGGAATTTTCAAACCAATACATTTTGCTAAGAAACCATAAACACTTTTGAACTTCTCCTTTCTATTTCAGCACCACGTAAGTTTTAGCGTGAAAATTGTTTGATGTTCTTCTACAAAGTAATCTAGCCTCTGATTTTGGGGTGTGAATTTATTCCACAGACTTCACTAAGTGCCTAGCAGAGGTCACTGGGAAGCAAAGGAATTTGTAACCCACATACACAAATAACTATATGAGCAGCATGATACAGATCTGGGCAGGCACGGGGTTATTTTTCTTTTCCAAGAAAATCCTGGATCAGAATTAGTCAAAAAGACATGTTACCCTGGCAAAAGATAAGTCCAGAGCTCTCCCAAGTGTACTGCTGCTGAATCAACAGCTAGAGCTCTCAGCCAGCTCAGTGCTGCGCTAGACAGACAGCAATAAAGGATGCATTTTAGCTACACAAATTGCAGCAGCAAAAATACACCGTGAAATGAGTAACTGTTGAAAGATGATTAGCACACCAGTTCAGTGCACTGCTACAGGGTGTTTCTTTTCTCATTAGACTTTCCCTGATGTTTCCAACTTCTGCCCAAGTCCTGCTCAACCAAAAGATTTCCATACTTGATGACAGATCACGAATTTTGCCTTCTCCGCAACCTAACAACTTTAAGGTTATGCTTCCAGTTGGACCCACATGGGCTCTGCAAGGACACAGTGTCTGCCCAGGATCTGCCCAGGAACTACAGACCTCAACTGCAGTACATTGAACCACAGGTGTCATCAGGGCTGCATTTCCTGTAGAAACAACCTGCTCCCCCAGTGATGGCTACTGACGTTCAGAGAAACAATTACAGTGTTTTGGCAAAAATCATTTTGTAAACTACAGTAAATGAACATTGCTGGGCTCAGCTGGAATCCACAGGAATGGATGCATTCACAGTCATTCCAGTCAGTACCATCCAAAAGTGTAACTCAGGGATTAAACAGCGACAACTGAAAAGTGAGAAGTGCTAGGATCTTTATTTTCCTGGTGTCTCAAGTTCAGCCTCTGAGTCCTCACACATTGCCTTGACTCCAGCAGCTGGGCTTTAAGGAAAACCAGAGACTGTTCAAAGGCATGTGACAAAATCATGCAAGTTGGTAAAAGCAGAGCCGGAGGGGTGGAAGGAACTGGTGAGTCAGCTTGTCACAGAAACGCATTTAGAGTTTAACTGGCTGTAAACCTCAATAGGGACTATGTGTTCTGGGGCACTAGGCCAAAATATGCCCAAGAGCCTCCAGCTCCATATGACAGAAGTAGCTCTATCACGCAAATAAACACTTTTCTGAGCAAAGGATTTTAGTTGAGAGAAGCAAACAGGCCTTTGTGAGCCTTCCACCACAAATGGCTGATGTCCAGTTTGGAATATTTTCTTAAATGTAAATAAGGCAATACATGCTGTTAAGAATTCTGGTTAAACTGCACAATAAAAATAATGGGCATTTGTTTGTATGGAAACCATCTGGGGTCATAATGTCTAGGGCAAAATCACAACTGCCTCAGTATCTAGAAAAGTGGTTACCAGTGTCCCCATGCCCAGCTGCTGCCTGGGTAAAACAGAACTGGTGCCTCTCTACCAGACCCTGCAGAATCCCAGAGAGCTGCTTCCCAAAGCATTTGAGCCAACGCTTTTCACTGCAGCCAGACTCCTCCAGCTCCCGTGCAAGGGATGGCAGGATGTGGGCTTTGGATACTGGGAAAACTGTGCAAAATCCTATCCATTCCCCTCCCCTCTGTGACCTGGCCTGGCTGCTGCTGCTGCTAAGGTCTGTGCCTTGAAGTACTGCAGGGCCTTGGATTAACTCAGTTCCATCAGTTCCTGACATTTCTATGTTCACAGCTGCTGCAGGAGCAATGCTGTCATCAGGGCCCAGCACAGCAACCGCATTGGGGACACAGGGGAAAGCTGCTCATGGTTTGGACATGCTGGATGAACAGGACCCACAAGCTCCTGTGCCAAGGGAGCTCCTTTTCTCTCTGATACTTTGTCTTAGCAGGACCTCACATATTCTCATCTTGCTCCAGTGCTCATTCACAAGGCTGACACGTATGGCTGTACCCTGTGTGGCCCCTGCTAATTCATGACAACACTAGTGACTGACAAGAGCTGGCACCTTCCCCATCAACACACACTGTGGGCCAGCATGAGCAGCAAATCTACAGTCGAGGAATCTCTTAAAGTAAACACTGAAGTGAGTGCTTGTGGCTGTATCTTGCAAGCACTGCTCAACAGACTTTGGCTCCTGGGGTTGGAGTATATCATCTCCAGTGTGAGCCTCGCTGAAGTTAATATTAATGCTACAGCTAACCCAGCCAGCTGCTGCACAAGGCAAAGAGCAGTTTATAGCAGAAAAGTCCCTGCAGCCTATTAGTTCTCTGCAAGACAGCAGTCTCATCCTTCCAGATGTGAGCTCTGGCACTGAGCTCCAGAGCATCTGAGCACTGCAGAGCTGGCAAGCTCTACACATGCCAAACATGTGTCAGAAACACTTCAGAGGAGCTTTGCTCTTGCTACTCATCCCGTGCAGCCTCGTGTTGTTCCTGACACGACCGCAAACAGCACCATGGCACACCAGGGTTCTCGCTGTCAGGAGTGACAGTTTGAAGCCACCCTGACAGTGCTCAGTGCTGGCCCTGCTGAGCCCTGCACAAGCTCAGGCTGATGGTTCTGGCTGTGCTGAGGCTGAGCAGAGGATGCTGGCTGCAGCATGCTCCACATTGCATCGCTCAGGAAGGGATGTGGTACACGGGGACCTGGCTCCCCTCCAAGCTGCCTTCCCTCCCCACAAGCGAGGCCTGAAGTATGCTGCTGCGCACTGGGGTTTTGTGGAGATGTGGGTCTGGGTGCAGCCCAGGTACAGGCCCAGACTGGGAGCCTGCTTTGCTGGGCTGGGCTTACAGATTCTCTCATCTCCCTGGTTCACAAGTATGTATCAGCCTATGCACACTCCGCTAACCATGGGTGTTATCCCCATCACCACTTGATGTGTTATGTATTAGTCTGGTGTCACTGTCTGCCTCTAAAAGACCAGTATTTCCCACTCTCTTTCCACAGAAAGTTTCATATGACATCTACATAGATGGAGAACAAGTTTTGTTCCACCAAGTTCTGGCACATTAAACCTAACAAACATACAAGAGATGCAAGAGTAGCTAACGCTGTGTGCTCGTTGCCTTTGTGATACATCACTGCTAAGGAGAGTGTAGAGGGGGCCAGTCTAGAGCAAAACTATTGTTTGCAATTGCCTTTTCCTTTTGACATTTTCATTGTATGTTCTTTTAGGATTGTAAATCTCCCGCGATGTCTTTACAACACAGCTGCGAAGAGGCAATACCTAAAAGGCTGAGGAAGAAAATGTCCTGCCACCTGGGAGCAGCACTCTTTATCTCCCCAGTAACATGCAGGTGTCTTGGGCTGGTCTGGCTCTCTTCTCTTCCACTGTGATATTTTTCAGTCAATGCATGCCTGATTCCTTTTTTGTTCTTTCCTGAATTGCAGGTAGCTTTGAAAAAACACGCATGAACCAGCCCTGCCAGGTGAAAAATAAAGGCTCCTGATTGCTATCATTATTATTATACCACTAGACATTTTATTAACACTAAAGTGTGACATTTCCCTCCAAAGAAAGGCCTTCTTCTGCCCTTCTGCATGGCTACTTTATTGAATCCAAACTCCGTTTCCGAGGACCTTCACCTGTTTAAACGCCGCTGTGTTTCTAAAAGCAATTTAACCTTTCATCTTTTATGGATGGATCCTTTTTTAACAAAAATCCTATAGGGCCATTTTTCTCCTCATCTCCTTGTGATCTCAGTGATATTACGTGATGTAGCTTTTGAAGAAGAAATGCCGAAACAGCAGCTTCACCACCTGCAGTTAATGCAGCAGGAAGATGGAAAAGGCAACCTGGAAAATTCCCTTTTCAACATTTCTCTCACAAGCTCCTGGTAAGAATCCCCCAAACCGACAATGCCTCTTGCATAGAAATGAAGGGCAAGTGCTGAGGAAGAAGAGAATGGCCTGGAGATTTTGGCCATGTAAAAGCCATCAGCTCGTTTTCCAGCCTCGCAGCCTCTCGTTGCATCAATGACTCAAGCACCACCCAGCTTTAAGTATTTATTTTTGGCAGTGGCTGTGTGTTGTCCAAGGTAACTCAGTCTCCTGAGATGAAGAAAGCCGTTCTGAACACAGCCAGTGCCCGAGAGGTGCAGTGTTTAGAGACAGAACTGTTTTCAAGGCATTGTTGGATGATTTTACTGCTTACTTACCTCATGGCTCACAAGGGACTCTTGGTTCAATAAAAAACAAACAACTACAGACACTAGTACGTATTTTCCTTTACTAAATCCTCTAATCCCCGTTCAGCCCAGACTACTCGGAGAAATTCAGCCTCTCTCCATGACAATACATGTTTCTGCTTCTGCTTCCTCAGCGCAAGCATCGCTCTGGGGGAGGCAGATCTGTTCTCATGGCAAGTCTAGAGCACCCTGACCCATGCACATTACCCAGGCAGGGATTTACCACCAGGGACCACAGGGCTGCACTGGTACGGGCCACAGCAGGTCCCTTTCTCCTCCTCCCATCTGCCTTTGGCACCGAAGCTGAATGATGGCTGGAGCCCGCAGGGTCTTTGGAAAGACCTACTGCAAATCGTGCCCAGTTGTGATTACCCAGTGCCACCAGGCAGGGGGAGCACAGAGAACGTGGGGGCTGTGGGAAATGTGGGGGGGGGGATGGGTGTCCACAGAGGACCCCGATGACCTTTACTCTCTGCTGACCTTACTTTTGCATAGCAGCAGTTGATGTTTCCTCATCTAATGGCTCTTGGAGGCTGCACAACTTCCCCAGCTCAATGCACCAAGGTCTCCCAGGAGGCCTGATGCTGCAACAAGAGACTGAATTGGCTCAGCAACATAAACAGTGACAGCCACAGCCATAATAAGGTGCTCTGGCGCCTGCAGACTTAGGCCACAGGCTCACGAATGGCACCTGGGGCAAGGACAGGTCAGATGTCTCTGAGCAAGCCCTACCATGAAAACCCCATCACAGCCTGCTTTCCTGAGTCCCTGAGAAGTTTTAGGAGGTTTCTAAGTCATCTTGAACCAATGACAAGTAGAGAACATGGATCTTTTCTTCATAAGGTCTCCAGTTTGAGG
>JAVHNF010056950.1:32547-44682 GCA_034783455.1 Micropsitta finschii
CCTGGGCAACCTGTTCCAGTGCTCTGTCACTCTCACAGTAAAGAAGTTTTTCCTGATATTCACATGGAACCTCCTATATTCCAGTTTACACCCATTGCCCCTTGTCCTATCAGGAGGCTTGAGAATCCTTTGAGAC
Source organism: Micropsitta finschii (assembly GCA_034783455.1). Taxonomy (NCBI): domain Eukaryota; kingdom Metazoa; phylum Chordata; class Aves; order Psittaciformes; family Psittacidae; genus Micropsitta; species Micropsitta finschii. The sequence goes on from JAVHNF010056950.1 coordinate 32,684, forward strand.
TTAATATTGGGGTGAGTTTACAGTTTGCTCCTAGGAAGTTCTGCAGGAGCCGCTGAAGGCGCTGGCAGAGGATGCAGAGGTGTCACTGAGGCTACCAGGGTGCCTCCCAGCAGGGTCTCTATTGCCACGGCACATTCGGAACTTCCCTGCGTGGCGTTTCTGTCTCACAGCCTTGTGCAACGAGGCTGCAAGAGCTCTGTGATTTGGAGAGAAGCAAACGTAGCCTAGCCCCTTATAGAAAAACAGGCGTGTTTTGAGCTCCAGGAGGTGCCCTGCAAAGCAGAGAGGGGTTTGTGCACAGCTCTTTAGTCCTGGATGGAGGAGCGATGACCCTGTCTGACTTCCCTGCTCCAAACCTTCCTCTGCGGAGCGCAGCCGCTCTGTGTGTGCTGTTCCCCCGGTAACCCCCGCCGCCAGGAACCCAAACCCGGGCGGGTTTGCAGCACCCGCAGGGACCAGCGAGGGCGCAGCGCCACCGCCAGGGACCGGCCCGGGGACCCGACACCGCCGGCACCACCGGAGCCCCCGGGCTGGGGCCGGGCGAGGAATGACCTGGCCGGGTTCCTGCCCTAGGGACGCGGCGCCAGGAGCGGCTGCAGCCGCGCTGCTGCCCGGATGTGTTTCCGAAGCTGCGTTTGTTGCGCTGGTTTCTGATGGTCTCTAATGAAGGGTGAGCCCTGCGTGTGCAACGGTGCAGAACGGGGACAGCCGGTGCCTGGGGACACCCAAGACTCAGCCCTACTGAAGACTGCTTCGGGGATCAAGGGGTGAAAGAAAGAAGCCACACCAGGGATGGAGATAAGAGGTTGTACCAGTGATGCAATGCTGCTCCTGTACCCACAGCTCTCTGGAGATGTGCACTGAGCACAGGAATGCTCAGGGGGATTTTGCGTGAGTTTGGTGCCAGATCTTGTTTCACATGAAGATACAACGTGCTCAGCCCAGGCCCCAGGCCAAACCCAGCAAAGGCACCCATTTAATACCATGTTGATGCTCTGGTCTGAAATGCCTGATTTGATGCAGTTTATTATGGCTTGAACAGCAATCTAGTGCACATGAGAACTGTAATTCCTTATCCCTGTCATAAAATACATAGGAATGGAATCCCTGTTTCCCAGACAGCACAGAAAACAGTGTATTAGGTTGCTATTATTATTAACAACAGGACTAGAAGCACTAATAATGTAGATACTAATAATTTGCACAGTAGCGGTGCTGAGAGTTTCTGTCTCGCAGTTGTGCCAGAGCACAAACCATACCCAGAAGACCTCACAATCCAAAGATGCTCAACAAAGTATAGGTGAAAGAAGCACTTGAGCCCCACTCTTCCAGCTGAAGACTGAGCTGCTAATGCAATGGAACAGCAAGATGGATGTTTAATCAAACACGAAACAAAGATGTTCTGACTCTTTCCCTAACTTCTGCTTTGCTGTATGTTTCCCTCTGTAGGTGTAGAACCTGCCTCTGCTTCCAGGCTCTCTGGATGTGGTTGTCCTTGAAGCCCACTGTCTCCTCCCTGGCTTGTGTCCCTGTTTGTGCTCTGGTGCTGGTGTGCTGGCACCCTGCCTGCCAGGCCCCTTGCTTCTTCCCTTAGTTTCTGGCTTTGTTTCTGTCAGTGGTCCTGGTGATGCAAGGGAAGGCTGCGGTTGCAGTAATGAGCTGGGTAAGTAAGCCTTAGGGGGAGCAACCTGGGGCAATGTGCTCATGGTGCTGCCTTCCTCCAGGGAGCAGAAACAAAGGAGACTAAGTGAGGAGAGGCAAGCAGGTGGCACTGGGGAGGCAGCAGGTGGGAGCGAGGCAGCCACATACAAAGGATGAAAAGAGGAACGTAAGGAGAAAATGAAGCTGAAAGAGATGCTCGATCTGGGACAAGAGAATGCCGAAGACGGAGCCACGGTTTAGGCCTTTGCAACAATAGGTGGTGAGGAGGTCTGCTTAAGAGAGGATCAGCTCTCCTCCTTGACTGACAGCTGCTAAATGTGTCAGTAGCTCAAAAGGAGATGTTTTCAGTGCACGCACCTCAGACTGCCTCTGCTGATCTGCTGCCTCAGGTCAAGCGTATTTTATACACTATAAAATAGCAGCATCCGTACTAGTTCCTGTGAATCTCCCCTCCTCTGCAGTCATCAAAATGCACTCCTCATTCACAGTCTCCTTCCGACACTGGGAATATCTCAACCCTGAGCAACAGGTGATGACAGGGCATGACATGTTATATCAGTGTTTCAGTCTCCAGAAGATTAAGATTAGATTTCTCCCGCTTTTGCATTAATGTCCTGTGAGATGCACAGGGCTCAGCTTGCAAGCAAAGTATCATGTTTGCTACACACGGATGTGCACTGAGCTCCGCAAAAGCACACTCACATATTGGTAATCCTTTTATCATCTTCTTGTTTTCTTTTTCATTCAGACCAGGGGTGATCTCAATGTCATGCTTTGACAATCCAGGTGCCACTTCAGTAACGCATAAAATGAAACTGTTTTTTCCTCAGCGCCTCCTCATAAACAGCAGAGATGCCCTTGTGGAAAACACAGGCAAAGCTGAGTGATTTTAAAAGATACTTTGTGCAGCTGAGTTTACTACAGGCTGGAATCTGGGGCTGATGGCCCTGTCTGGCTTAGTCTGGTGAGGAAACTGCCTGGGCTTTTTGGAAGTGCCTGCACTGCACAGTGTGAGGTGTGGGCTGCTCCGTCAGTGATCACCTGGAGATGCGCTTTGGCTCCCTGACAAAGCTGATGAGGGAGTCACCTAATAAAAACCCTGGAATTATGTGCTGGACACCAGTGCCTTTAGTCTTGATCGATGTCCAAAAGCAGTGAGAAGAATAAAGCAGAGAGGCTCTGATGTTATTTATGTATTTACTTCTTGCTCTTACTATATCCAAATGTTTTCGGAAACTTAAGAAATCTGAGCATCGGCCTGCTTCCAGGTACAGTGCCTCTGTGGAAAGAAGGACTGTAAGCCCCAGACTGGAGCTCTGGGGAGGGCTCTGTTCAGTAGAGGGAGAACTGGGGGAAATACAGTGTTAATCCACAGAACTTGTTGCAGGTTGGCCACATCAGTCCATTTTCACAAGTTAATAAAAGTGTAGAGACAGACAGGTTTGGCACTTGGGACCCAAGTGGGGCAGTTCTGTGTGTGTCCAACCAAGAGCTGTGACAGCTACATACACACACGCTGCATTCCCCAGCACCCGGGATCATGTACTGTGTAACTGTGAGCCTCCTTCAGCCTCCCTAATGAATCCTGCTAACTGGATCAGTAACGATGATCAGCTATGTGAACGACAAAAGAGGTAACCAGTTATGAACAGAGGACTCTGACTGTCTCTAAAAATACTCCTGTGCAGCTACGTGTTTTCTTGTTCTCTGTGCACACATTAAAAAGAAACTGCAGAGCAATAAACGTTAGTATTTAAAAACACCCAACTTAAGAAGGGCACATTTACTATAACTTTCCTCTTTATGGAGGAATAACAAAGGATCCCTAAGCTTCTATGGTTCTACCGAGACTATAAAATGATTGTGAGTTTAACTGGATCTTTCCTGGTTTTCAAGGTATAAGATTAGTGTATATCAAGGGAATATGCTTTGTTAATACTTGAGGTTCAGTCCAGCTGCATTTTTCCTGCCTTTTATGGCATCTGTTTTTGTCACTTTCAGCAGTTAGGTAAGGCACCAAGATAAGAAACATACCCCAAATTAAACTCTGTAAAAGGAGAGACTGGCCTTACGGTTTCCTGTTACGGGCTTTGTAGGGCTGGAAACTCAGGCAGTCAGAACCATGCAGAGCTAGTGCAGTAAGTGACATCTTTCCTTGTTAATTATTCATACATAACAACAGTTCTACTGCTTAGTAAATACAGTTAATGAAGAGAGCTAGCTTACAGTAGCAAAGAGCAATTCGGGATACAAAGGCAGCATATGTAATAGGCTGGGTTTGTCTCCTTTAAGGCTGAAAGCTTGGAAGCGTGACAGAGGACACTAAACCCTCTGACGTACTCTTGCCACCCTTTACCTTCTGTGGTCAACGAGGACTGGGACTCTGAGCTGTTGCTGAGTGTTCAATGTTTAAGTATTGTTACACACACTATAGATTGTTTTCTCCCTGACCTATGCAGCACAAAACTGAAATCATTCCTTACACCAAAAGCCTTCCCAGTGACTGGGGATGGAGTCACCTTTAACATGGTAACATCTTATCCCAGCAATCCTGCTTTCCTGACCTCCGGGCCTGGTGTTCTTCCCAGGTTCCCTTACAGTGATTTTTATATAGAAATGCAGCTTTACCTTCTTTCAGTTGTAAAGTGCCTAGGGCTTCTACTGTCTCACAGGAAAGGAGAAAGGATGGACTTCTCATGCTCTCAGCCTTACCTGTTTTGGCTGTGTCCAGTTTTCCACATCCCTGCTTCACAGGCCCATGCTTTCTCATCTGCAGTTACCAAATAATATGATCTAATGTCTCCTTTCTGGAAAGGAAGATTTCCTTCAGTACCAGCCACTACAAATTCCTCTGAGTTGGTTGCATGTAAATGATCTGTGCATTTTCTCATATCTTGCAAATCCCTAAATGGATATGCAATAGTTCCTGGTTTCCGTTTTCCAAAATAACATAAATCATCTCCTCCTGTCTTCAGCAGAACCTGGCCACGGAGCAGTTAGGACTTGGAAGGTGAGACTGGAGCTACACACACATGGTGACACTCATCTGCTGCTGTTTCATTTTCTCATGGCTTCCCATGTGAAATGTAATGACTTCCACTTTGCAATGACACGTGTTTTGCTCTGTTTTGTTCACTCAAGAGCTTCAAAGCATTTTCTCACAATAATATTAACTAACCTCTGGACAGCCTCACTGTGCTGGCCATGGAGTAAACTAGTGCCCGTGGTGGAAAGAGGAGGCAGGAGGCAGGAGTCTGGCCTTGATCTCTGTTCCAACCAGTAGGCAGAAAAAGAAAGAACAGAAATAGCTGGAGTCCTGCCAGAAGCACATTCTTCCTTTTAATACCTGGCATCACCTCCAGTATAAATCTGGAATTAAACTGGATTATGTTTTTATGTAGATCATGTAAAAGCAGTTTAGCTTTTGGTCCTGTCTGAGCCACCTGATAATGGTGGTATCTGCATGTAAGTGGTAGCAACACACCTTACACTCCCCACACAGATCCCCAGGAACTGGAGCTGGTTTTAAGGAGAAAGTAGTTCTACAGATAGCTGCCAATGTCATTTCCAATACTCCTTTATTGTTCTGGAATAGCCAGAAGGGACTTGAGAATCCCTTCAGTGCCAGTGGGTGTTGGTGTGTGCAAGCTGTAACCTCTGGGGCAAAATAGAAAGACAGAAAATGAGTACTAACACGAAACATGGGTAGGAATTGCCTGCACTTGGGAAGCTGAAGAGTAAAGAATCACAAAGAGCATTGTATAGCTTTTATATTAGTCGAAAGTGGATTCCTGAATTCTATAGGCACAATAGGGGTAGAAGTGGAAAAGACATAAAGGTAAATGAAGGGCACAAATGGCCTTTATTACATTAAAAAAAGCCTTTCAGGGCGCATGTGGTTAGGCTTATTTCTGTAACACAAATGACACTGGCTGCAGTGTAACTTCTGCTGTCATTTAGCATGTTGGGTGAAGTGTGAGGAGTCAGTGCCAGTGTATGAAATGGAGAAAGCCTGGGTCTGCATTAGTTAGAATTGACAGGAGAAGATGGTAGGAACATCCAAGATTGATTCCTTTAAGCATAATATCAGCTCCAAAAGGCATCAGCAGCAGCCCGATCCAAGAATTCTCTTATGAACCTTGCCCGGATGAAAGTGAGCACTGCAGACAGCGCTGGAGGGGAACAGCCACCTTTCAAAGAGCAGTGCAAGCTCATGGATGTGAAACATCCCATCTCCCGAGTCCACGGGTAGCTCATGCTTGTCTGCTGGCTTCTCCAGAAAAGGCCAGATCACACAGTAACACAAATGGATATAAAAGCTTTTGAGCTACATGTAAGGGATCTATGCATGTGAACTAATCACAGCAAGTCTGTGGTCAGCAGGGTTAAATCCAAAAGACAACAGTCTGCACTTCAGCAGAGAGCATGCAGGGGATCTACAGCTGAAAAGGCTGGAACTGTCTGTCTGTAAGCAATGATAAATAAAGTGTTCTTCCTGCCTCAGAGGTTTTCATAGGATGGTTAACAAATTCTTGGAACCTCTGGGTGCAGGAGATGTGCAGGAGATGTGGGAACTTGGTCTGGGCAATGCCATCTGTTCACCCTTGTATCTGTCAAAGGGTGACAGACCTGGCCTTTCAGAAATTGTTCTTCCCTGCCATTCGCAGAATCCTTGCCCAGCCTAGCCTGGTGTCAGCTTCTTCCTCAATCACAGCCTGCAAAGCCATATTGCAGAGGATCTCTTCTGTTAGTCTTCATTTCCAGAAGAAGGAGAGCAAAAACTGACTGCTCAAACACGTGGAAATGATGTGAGAAGGCAAATGAAATAGTTGGTGGAGGAACAATTTCTGTAGGCTGTTACTTTTTCTTTCATTCCCCTGGGTTCTGGGCTGAGCTCTGCAGGGACACAACAGGCTTCTCTCTTTAATGAAAAGCTTCATTATTTCTTTTTTTCCTAGAGGTGGTTGCAAAACTTTAACTTCCTGTGAAGTGCTGGATTTCACAAACTACCAAACTGATACCGTGGCATGTAAACAAGGTGTGTAAATATCTAGGCAGAGCCATGCCATAGCATTATTATCATTTAAACCACAACAGCATGCTAAATGATATTGCAAGGTCGGAATTTACTGTCAGCAGGTTGCGTATTTGAAGTACTGTGCTTTGCTCAAAACAAAACCCCAAAATATTTACTGACCTTTGTTGCTACAAAAATCCAGTTGTTCGGCCAGGAAGAGCTGCTAACATCCCATGAAGCTGATCAGAAAGCTATTAAATGCCCAGTATAGCTTTCTATGTAGTCCTTGAAAAGAGAATTGTCAAATTGATAAATGCCATTTATGGCCCTGATCCAGCACAGCTCCATTTTTACCAGGCTGAACAGTGAGAGGGAACACATGGTCAATTAGTAGAAAAGGTGAGGGGGGAGAGTACAATTGTAGCAGAAATGGTAGTAATATGAATTTCTATCTGTTAGGCCTGGCAGAATTTGCTGCTTCAGTGGAAATAATTTGAGAGGCTGGGTTCTAACTTCCTCGATATGGAGAACTTGTGTGCTGGGTGAATTCATTCTGTGTCTGCTCACTGCTGCCTGTGGCCAGAGCCGATGCCCTTGACAAAACCTGGATGTGACTCTGTAGCAGCTCAAATCACCTTTCAACTGCACGTCACTCCAAGTAAAGAGTGAAAGCTCCCTAAGAAACAGTCAAAAGTGCAACTAAACCCAGCTGAAAATTCAGCCTTTTCTATAACGGCCATTTCACGGCTGATGTTTTTTTAACTGCAGATAGTAATATATGATGACTGATGCAACTCAATACTTCCTCCTGTTCCTGGCATGAAGCCAAAGGTTTGGTAAAAGAACCTAAAAATGACTCTGTACACCCCGAATGCTAAAAAGACTAACTTCGGACATAGTTTCCAAACTAAGAAAAGCGACCAAAATGAGACATGGATCTTGATCGTGGTTATAAATTATTACAGTTAATTCAAATATCCATACTGAGTTTCTCCGCTGCTCCCCAGGAGGTCAGCTTCTTTACTGAACATCTTTAGGGAAGCTGATGGAGCATCAAGTACATGGAGACTGTGAAGATGCCTTCCAGCAGCAGAATGAGGGGTGGACTCTTGCACACAGACCACTCTGCTCTTAGGTGTAGCCTTCCTTCCTCCAGAGACTTTTCAAATTGCTGATAACTCATCAAATGTTATGAAAGAGTCAAACTTGATTCTTCACTTCCCACATCACCTTAAGCATTCCAGCTAAAGCCTGCAATGAATTAAAGACCATCACCCCACTAACGCGAGTGAAAACATGGGCACTCCTAGTCCAGCTGGTTTGCTGCTTGTCTTCGTATCCACTGCAGCTCCTATGTGTCAAAAACATGCCCTCTTTATTCCCTCTTTGTAGTGATTTGTATCCTAAGATTCTCCTAAACCACTTCTTTCATTCATTGCAAATCAAGAATCTAATATTTAATCTTTTGCTTCTCTTCAATTAAAATGGTAAGGGACAAGGATCCATATCACCCTTGCTGCCTAGAGGGGTAGTGACGTATGGTACTGGAGGCTCTGAGCACCCTGAAATGCAGTGTATGGGAGGGTGTGGACAGTGTTTGTGGTTTGCTATTCTTAGCTTTTCAAGCAAAGATACTGCAGACTCAGGCAAAATCATTTAAAGTATGGGATTACACAGAGCTCCAATCAAGGCACACACAGGACAAAACAGAAAAAGCACTTGAAGGTCCGGGAAGGGAAATGTAATATTATAACCCTGGAAAGCAGAAATGCAGATAGCTGGCAACTGCATAATTGTATGCACCGAAGAGCGGATGCAAGAGCATTTCACACACATCCACCCTGGCTGCTGATGTGCACTGGACATGGTGCACTTACATTTCATCTGCAATCTTTGCAAATGTAGGTAAAATTGATGTCATAAATGCACAGGGCATTCATTACACAGATCCTTATTTTGTCTATAGATAAATTAATTTCTACCATGAATGGTTTAAATACTCCTTATTCAGGAGGAATGAATTCCTGCAGAGGTTAAGAATGAACTCCACTGAAGCCTTCAGTTGGTTGGAGGACTCACACTGTAGAAGCTGTGGACAGTCAAACTGTGGAAGGTAAATGAGGAGGGTTTGGCAGTGGCAACATGAAGACTGGACATAAGCAGGAAGATATAAACTGTGTGGCAGGAAGATGATCTACCCTTCATTAAAGTAAACGAGCCTATTGCTAGCAGTTCATGATGTGCTCTGGGGAAGAACCTGGGTTAAACAGACAGAAAGAAAAGGGGAAAAAAACCTGAAAATACCTAGGCTTATCTCTTCACACTATAGTTGATGTTTGACCCTTTCCAATGGCAACTTATATCAAATTTCATTTTAAAGAACGGCAGCGGAGCTGTGTCATTAGTCCTGGCCTTCTGAAGTAAACAAAAAATAAATGAAAAATTCATTAATCCTGTACTTCCAATTAAACTCTTTCCTTCCAAGCAGTGTTAAGTCACTGTGAAGATCATAAGCATGTGGAACTTCCTTTAGTCACTTGGATATCTCTGTTATCATCGTGCCTCAGAAGCCTGATTCTTATTTGATTTGTGGGGTTTTTTCCTCCTTTTCCTTTAGATAAAGATTATTATCTTCTGTCTAAGCTTTAGTCTTTACCTCCCAACAGGCAAGAAATAACTGTTACAGGAAAGTGCTCTAAATATGCTGGTTTTTTTAACAGTGAGGAAGAGAACATAGTTTGGAAACTGAAATATTCTGGAGGCACTTTCTCCATCCATTGTGTATCTCCTAAACTGACTTTTGCTTCCCGGGCAGGCATTCAGCTTCTTCATTATCATAACGATCCTTACTCTTCTCTTCCCAAACTTAGATAGTTTGAATGAAAAATAAGTTTTACACAATGCAGCTATTAATAGCATCAATACATTTTGCGTTGTGATTGCCTTACAGCAATGTTTACATCACTTACAGCAACACTGTTTCTCTCTACTGTGGATCAAAACGTATTTGTTCAGCATTCTTTAACTCAAATATCCTTTGTCTTTACTTGACAAGAACAATCCTGTGTGTTGTTGAGTACCAAGATGACTTGCAAGTTTTTCTAGTGTGTAATCCCCTTTTATATTCTGTATTATGTATTTACTCAAAGACAAAATATCTGCATTCTCTTAAATAAACTAGGTAAAATGTATTTCAAAAAGCTTCTTGAGTCAAAAAGTAGCAAATCATTGTATGTATTTTCCATAGTTGTATAGTTTCATTATATTCTCATTCTAAGTTACTCTTAAGTCTCTTTCATATTTAAAAAATGAACTACACACCTATCATGCAAAATGTAAAGAAGTATGTTCAACTAGTTCAAATTAGATATACAGTAAAAATACACTTCCAAAGAAATATCATTTCCATTTTTGTTCATGTTTTTAACAGAATTCCAGACTAATACATCAAATGTGGAACTGTACAAGTATGTGAAGAAACATTAGGATTGCAGTAGTAAAAAAATGTACAGCATTCAAAACCAACAAGCTCTAAACAACCAAACAATACCACAGGATTGAAACAGTCATGGGGATAACATAGGTCATCGGAGCCAGAGAGTGAATCCTAATGCACCTACATAAAGACCCTACATAGAATATTGTCTCTTATTTATATGCAAAATCCCTGATTTGATTAAGCCAGACAATTTCTCTAATTGTCTCTTATAGGTTTCAGATAAGATTAACACCAGAGTATTCCCCTTCATAAACGTCAGTTATTTGAAAAGGCAATATTGAGAATTGATTTGAAAGGTATTTCCATCCGTGAGGATTCAGGTAGTTAAAACACAAGATCACAAATAACAGCACTGCAGTTTTAAAGAACATTTCAGTTGTTATCCGCTACATTTGCCGTAACACTTAGGAATTCAGGATTCGTTTCTTTCGGAAACCGTTTACAACTTAATACACAGGTTTTTTAATTATGGGCTGTATCCATTTAACAGTGGACCAACATTGCCTTTTACATCAAGAAAAGATCCAGCTAAGCATGTAAAAAAATATAAAGCCTCCAAAGTAATCGACAGTGAACAAAACATTACATACAGCCGAATCTCCGTGTCTGAGTATCTCTGAAAGGCGCATATGTACTCTTTTACAGTCCACTAACCAGCACAGTTTCCTTATTAGACATTTATCTTATGAGGAAAAATGTCTTGGACAAACCTGTAACAGTTATTAATTCAACCCAAATTATCCTTTTTTATGGTGCATCATTGTGCATAAACTTAATGAACTATGCTAAGCCTACTGGTTTTAGTGACCAGAATGTAATCCCTTTCACGCATCTTAGCTGGTTAGGACTTTTTGAGAACTATCTTGCTTTTCAGATAACTCATCTGTGGGGTTTTTTTTAAGCTGAAGTGTGAAGAAGGTTAATAAATGGCCTAATTATGCCAGCATTTCTGTCCCACAGTGCTCATGCTCTGTGATCTCTCACTGATCTCGATAAGAATTTGGTTTGCACAAGAATGGCAGATTTTCAGCTGAGAAAGCTGAATAAATGCAGAGCTTTTAAAACCAAAGCACTGTTACCACTGAGTCTGGTCTACTGAATCATCTTTAATGCACTGAAGAGGGCAAAGAACGCAAAGCTTGGCACCTATGTTGCTGTTTATTTGGATTAATCTTTTAGCAATTTTGTTCCAATGGGAAAGACAGATTAGTTTTAGAGAGCCAGATGCATACAACCAAACGTCTGACTGAGATCCACTCATCATAACAGGCTTGAAAAGGAATAACCATATGCATCTTATGTACCACTCAAAATCTATAAAACTACTGGGCAAACAGCATGGTGTATAGTCATTCTTGTACATATTTAAACTTTGCTGAGGTATTTCTTTAATTACAGAAAAACATCTTTAAAAACAATAGAAAAAAACTCAAAATATGAGTTATACTCTGCACAGATTTGAGAAGAAGGAGTTCAATTGTATTGAAAGGTCCTTAATCATTAAAGGAATAACCACTTTTATTAGTATCCTTCATGTCATATTTTTCCTTGGCTTTTTATTCCTTCAAAGCATTACAAAAAACGTAAGGCTGTGACTTTATAAAACATAATTTTGCCTCGACTTTGCCCACCAGTGTTGCAAATAACCTGAACCATTCTGTCATTTTTCTGAGGAAAACTGTACCCAGTGTCTACCTCGTAAGCGGCTGATTGTGGCCACAGAGCTGTTGGGTACCCTCATGCTCAACTCCCCCATGAAATGTCTTGCATAAAAGCAAGACTGTTCTCGAAAATGCCAGCTGAAGTCAGATTTGTTTCACG
>JAVHNF010056950.1:44782-57592 GCA_034783455.1 Micropsitta finschii
GCAGATAATTTGGCCTTATGAGTTGCGGTTTGCTTAGAGAGCATTTGCCAGTTAAGCATAATGAGCCTCAGATTTGTTTCACGCAGCAAAATTAAGTATAGATTTTCTGTTTGATTTTTAACGTTATCTGGTAAGTTCTACCTGCAACTAACAGTTATTTCTCTACACTGAGTATACCTACACTGTTGCACAAGGTGGACTTCTCACCCATATATGGGAACAGGAGGAATGCACACATCATATTTAGAGTTTAGGCAGATACTGTGTTTGTAATGCAGTTTTCTAATCTTTTTAAATACAATCAGCCTATCTTGATTGTGACACTAATGTTAAATGTAACTGCAGCCATTACCAAGTAGTTTCCATAAGTGGTTTTATTACTGGTTAGATTTTACAAATTCTGGTATTCGAACAGACTTCGACCTTAAAATTCTAAAACAACAAAGCAACCAATGAAAGGCTTAGGACTATTCAAAGTAACAAACTCTTAACATTTTTGCCCTGGTCATAAATATACAGAGAGAAAAAGAGAGAAGTGGACATGGAACCCAAAGAATGTAGATAAAACAGTATATAAGGCACATGGCAGTCTTTGAAAATACAGAAGCTTTAGCCAACTTAAATTAATTGCTGTTTCCCTTGCTCAGTCCACAAAACTGTACAGTTACACAAATGTTGTGTTGCAATAGATCTTCCAAGTTATTCTTCAGTCCATACTCCGCAATACCAGAACACTACATTTCCTTCTGTTTTTTTAGGAGAGATCCTAATTGTGGTTAGTCAGTTGCTCAAAGCCTCTATTAAAATACACTTGGAATTTCAGCTAAGAATAATTTCTTTTTTAAAGAAATTATTAAGAAAGAGTCATCAGAAAAGATTCGTAAGAGTCGTCTGTGAAGGACTTCGAGATTCATGAACCTCAAGACTTCCGGGCACTGATATCAAGACAGATGTCACAGTAGGCATAGTAGGATTAGTCAAGTCCGTTAAAGTAGTGGGAGTGCTGGATGGACTCATGGAGGCATTGGATATTTCTGAGGCAGGACCTGATGGGGTCCCTGCTTGGAGTGTTGAGTCTGAAGTCTTATCCACCCCTGTGTTTTCTTGACGTAAGAGGTTCCGTCTGAATTTGGCTCGAGCATTTTGAAACCAAACCTGAAATAGTTTAATATAACAGGGTAGCATTTAAAGAGCTGCAGTGTTTAAAAAAGCAAAAGCATATTCACAAATTCACCACTGCTGGAATTGGGGAAGATGTTTTCACTGGTAACATCTTAGAAAAGTAGCCCCGGTCATGAGAAATGTCCTCTGCCTGCCTGCAAAGCATTCCTCTTTCTCTCTCCTGCAATCCTGTATAAACGGTCTGCCTGGGACAGGAGAGGACTGAGGATGGAGAGGGGATGTTTTCTGTGCTTAGAAATTTGGCAGCCTGCATGAATCCTTTATTTTTCTCAATCCCAGGAGTATTTGTCTGGATTGGGAGGATTGGGAAGACATCGAGCATCAGATGGATATAAAAGAATAAGTTTTGGCACCCTCATATCTTAAGTACATCTCCCACTGTAGGAGCAGGTGGCACAGACCACAGCACCCCGCCTTTCTACGGGCCCTGAGCGCTCTCCCAGGAGCCTTCTCATGCCTCAGTGTCTGCAATGCTCTCGCTTTTCTAACAGGACTGTGTCTCTTTCCTACTCTTCTTTCTCAAATGCTTCAGCTCCATTCACCTAAGCCAGTCTCCCTTTTCAAATGTTTTCAGTACTGGAATGACATCATGAAAAGAAGCTTCAGTGGTATTAAACACCCACACTGCATTAAAAATTATCATTTCAGTAGAAATCATATCCACGTACAGAATTTTTTCGAACATTGCTACTTCTTCCATTATTTGATTATTATCTAAGAGTGAAGGCCAAAAGCTATGACTTCATCTTTCTCAGTTAAATTTCAGTGTTTAGGTCCAAGATAAAAGCTTTCCACTTCTCTGCAGGATTTCTTTAATGATAAAATATCTTTCTGACCTATTTGAAAATAGATGAAATAAAATGGATTTGCGAACTGGCATGCAACCAATGTACAGCAGGTCCCTGTGTTCAACCTGATACATGTTGCTACCAGGCAATTTTACTGCTACAAACTAGCTGAAATTTCACTGTTCTTGTTTATCAGAAGGCCTCTGTCAATCTTACATTCTTTACAACGGACTCAGTCTTGATGCTACTGTCCTCACTTTGACCTGCTAGAAGGAATAGGACCGAGTCTTTGCATTCCAGATGCAATGAGCCTCATCATCTCTTTATCTGTCAGAGAAAGAAACTGAATGAGTGAAGAGATCTGCTTCATTGTACGGTATCTCCATCAGATTTCTCTCCTGAAGTCTGTAGAGGGAAACTGTGCGGAACTCTCAAGACCACACTGACCTGTACAGAAATTCTGACTTCTAACTGTGAAACAGCATGGCCCTGCCACGGGATCCGCTTTAAGTCACTGACAGAGCAGTGATATGTGAGTACGAGCAGTCCTGTGAGGCGTTCTCCTTGCACTCTCTGCATGCCAGCCATAGGTGGAACTGATGAATGTGTCTGATCTGGCTTTTCTTTGACTGATTTTCTTCTCATCTGCGGCTGCTCCAACCCCAAATTGTCTCCAGTGAGTACTCCTACTTATCCTCTGGAAAGCTTTCTCCTCCAACCAAGGGTCTTTCAGGTGCACAGCGTCTCCTTCACACTCTATCCAGGGAATGCCATAAGGAAATAATCCTCAGGCACAAATTCTAGCGATGGCCATGGGAGCTGCATCCATGGGCCATGCATAAATCACATCCCTACAGGTCCTCTTCTCTGAAAGCTTGATAATTTGAAACAGTATGTTGTCATTCCCTTTGTTAAAACACTTAGTTTAAGGACTAGTTATCAGTTTCGTATACGACAAGAAAACAAGGATCTCCTAAACTAACATGGATAAAAATAGACTTGTGATTTTAAAACACAGTCCACAGTAAACGGGTAAACCCATTAAAGGCCAGTGATGTGTTTCACATTAGGCAAAGCCCAACGCGGTATTTTTGCCTGACACCTTCACAATCAGCATCTTCTCCTGTGGCTGTTTGTTCAGAGCCATGCAGGAAGGAAAGCATGGGAGGGTTCTGAGCTAGGCAGGGAGCCTCAGTGCAGGAGGTGTAGGTGAAGCAAATCTGCTCTGTTTGTTCAAGCCACAAAGTCTCAAGCACCAAGTAGTTAGGAATAGGGAAAAAAAAAAAACAACTCAGTTCGGACATTTGTGGGATATTCTTACCTCTCGGTAAGAGATCATTTACATTTGGCCCACAAAGTAATTTGGGTTTGATGTTTCTAATGTACCTGCCAGTGATTGTAAAAACATTAATACATATGGAGGTGAAATGGAAATTTAAAGCCTGCCACTGTTGATCTGTATGTGTACCACAGCTACGTAATAATCAGAACAGGCAAAACCACTAGTCCATTTGTATATACACATATTTATGCATAATTTCACACTTCTGTTCATTAAAAATACACATTTTTATAAGCAGTAGTCTCAAATACGAGTAACATTTCCATCTCTGTTCCCCAATTTTCTTGTTTGAAGTGTGTAAAACTGTAGAAGGCACCATAAGTATTCTGTTTATTTACATTGTCCCTAAACATCCAACTCTTCCTTAACCTTAAAAGGGTGAGAGACCCAACAGTATTTTTTCTGTTTGTGATTTGAAACATGTAGTACGTAAAGTGAGCAAGACTATTAGTGTTTATGCATTCGCTTTTATCTTCCATTAAATATGAAAATCTGTGCTCAGATGCCCTTGCCTATGACCATTCATGCTGCTTTCAGGAGCTGCACGTATAACATGGTTCTCTCTTTAATAGTGATAATTCATGTAGGCACAGAAAATACTACAGTCTTCTAAGTATTATTCAAAAATAGAGATTATATGGCTACTTTCACTTCCTTCCTCACTGAGATATTGTCAAGGTTAATCAACTAATGGTTATAACACTCTTTAAAATTGCCCAATAATAACTACTGAATTAATACTGAAAAGGCATCTAAATATTTAACTGAACTTCTGAGAACACCTCGTCTTGTGATAGAAAGGGATAACACAATTACAGCAATAGTGATCTTTGGTTACACATGTACGATACGAGAGACTTTATATTGAAGAGTAGTGAAGGAATTAAAACTACTGTTGTCTGAGTTGTGGGAATGTGAGCCTGCTGCTCTGCTGCCCCGTGTTGTTACCCAGAGCTGTGCACAGCAGCATGTAGGAGCTGGCAAGTGAGGGCTGCCCATGCATAACAGTGGTAGCGCTGTGTGCTCCCACTAAGGCCCTGCACCTGTAATGGTATTCCAGTAAAGCAAAGAAATAATAATCCAAACATACATAACTGAAAGAATTGTTCCAGAAGGACTTATCTCACATCAATTACACAATCAGGAATCTCGTCTTCAGTACTGAGGAATAAACAAAATCATTGGGAAGTATTTAGTGGTTTGCTGTCCAAATGTATCATCGTAAGGCTGAGCTATTTCAAATCAAAGGGGAAAATACAGACCAAAACTCCTGCTGGAAAATAAAAGCAGCTGCAAGACCCACCACTGCTGCTATCACATTCTGGCTGGCAGGACTGGATGCTTGTAGCTGGGCAACTCAGCAGCGAGGCGGAATAACATCTACCACAGTTAAAATACTATACTATCTTTTCAGTGATCTGTGTAACTAACTTTGTCTCCATCAAGTAAAACAGGAATAAAAACCCATCTCCGTATGACAGGGAAGGATTGGAAATAAACACACTAAGTATTGTATAAGGATTTGGCTACTGCACTGAATGGGATCATCTAATCACCTTAGGTAACTTTAGATTCTTGTTTGTAACACTCCCATTGTTGCAACTGTTATGTATTAGTTGTATGAATAGCTTGTGCTAGAACAAATATTCACACAGCTACCTGGAGCCATTTAAGTTTACCGAATTTTACTAACTAGCAAGTAGAGAAACAAAAACTAACAGATGTTGCACCACAAAGCAAACTAGTTTCACTCTTTGCACAGACATTCTGACTACTCTGTTGTAATTAGTAAACATCCATTCAAAGGGGAAGGATGGGATGTTTTAGAAACTGCTCGGTGCACTGTGCTAGCCCAAAGCAAACCTTCAGCACAAGGTAGCACAGGGTACCCATGTGTGACTGTGGAGATCTTCATGCCTGTGGATGACTGGAAACTGAATTAGCCAAGTCCAAACATATGCAGTAATCTTTGTTGGGTTTTCGTAGCAACTGTACTGGGGAGCAATTCAAGAAAGAATAGGCAGTGCACATGATACCCACTGAAAAATAAACCTTTGTGTTCCTAAACTGCTTTTGCCATGGATAATCGCATTCCAGACTCCTGGGAGAGAAGAGGTACATTCCTATAGCCAGCAAACCAGAGCTTCTCAGGGCTACCTACTTCCACCTTCCCTTTCTAAACTCACAAAAGGAAATATCAGTTCCCAAAAAAGGAACATTTATGCCAGTTAGTTAGCTCACAATTTGCTGGTCACTTTAATTATGAATGATAGCTTACAATAATGGGCTGGTGTTCCCCAGCTGCAGTACAGAAGGTATATGAATTAAATTGCAAATATAAAGCTAAATTGGAATGAAAATAAATAAAAGTAGGGGTTAAAACTTTAAATAGCCTTACTGTAATTCTATTGTGGCTACTGACAGAAAGTGGCCTGCATTACAAAGCCACTGAAGAAAATATAATTTATGAAGCAGTATGTTACATATCTACGCCATTCCACTTCTGGACACATGTAGCTAATTACTATAATATAAAGTAAAGACAGAAGTCAGGTCTTCCAGGTCTGATATCACAGGTCATTAAGAATATGGCTAAATTCACTGCTCATCTACAAAGTACCCCTATTACATGTTATGTGGGACTGTCTATACAGTAAGGGCACTATAGCTGTATCTAAATCCCTAGGAACTCTACTACTTGTGTTTAGGAAGTACACTGCTTTCAGAACAAGGGAATTTGTTTCTCCTGATCTGCTGCCTTGCATTTTCTATCAAAATATATTCTATGAAATATGCAAAGACCACAATCCTCCCTCAGCTGAACTGGGATCTGAACATACAGAAAATACAACAGCTTACAAATGTGCCTAATAACAACACAGGGAATGTGGAAGATCCCATGCTACTGCCACGTGTGCACGTACGTCTGGGAGTCTACACGCCTTTGGTGTGTAAGACAGACTAATGCTAATGATGCCTGTTTAGATCAATAGTGTCAGTGAATTACCTTGTCTTCAATAAATGACACAGACAGAATGCCAATGTTTCTGGCTCTAAAGAATTAACAAGTGACACTATCTCAGTAACCAACACCAGGAAGTTTTCCCCAGGAAAGAGCAACCCTGAAACTCATACAGGAGAACTTCAGGGTTTGAAAATTTGCCTCTCACAGGTTAGAGATAAACCAGTTGGGTGCAAAAGTTCTAAAATCAGAAAACAAGTTCGTTTTTTCATGGCCCAAATTAATTTTCAAACAAAAACTCCAAGAGTATAGAGGGTGCTTGTAACACACAGGAAAAATCCAGTGACACTAGACGAAGTATCACTCTGAGCCACTGTCTTGAATTGCCTCCAGCAGCTGGGTACAGTCCTCACCACCAGCTATTACCTTTCACCACTCTTCAGCTAAATGAGCTAAAGGAGTGTTTAACTGTGAAAGTAAAAGAAGTGAAACACCAAAATGATAAAATAGTTTAGTGGAATTGTAAGGGTCTGCCACAGAAAAAGAGGACCCACTAATCACCTTAAAACTGCATAATGTGGTATGTTTCATATGGAAACAGAAGCAATGAAGAAACTGAAAGAGGAACTGAAGTGTAACAGAGGTGCGGAGTCCAATTTTGGAGAGAAAGAAATACATTCTGGAAAGGAAGGAAGAAACAGAGACAGTAACTTAGAAAAAAGTGGAAGGAAAGAGCCAATAGGTGAAAAGAGAAGAGAGATGGGAGTCAAAGTTGGTGTGGAGTGAGGAGAGAGAACACAAAGGTGATCAAGAGAAAGACAATTTCTAGACGCTGATCTCATTTCTTAAGGCACTATGTGAGATTTCTCAGATAATTCAGATGTGAGTACACTGTAATGGACAGAACAGATATTACTGAAGTGTCTAAACTCTGAGGGTAAAATGAAGAAGTGTCAAAATAAGCATAGACAAATGCACTAAATTACTTCACCCATGTGTGTGGATAAAGGAGAGCTGCTGTAAGAGCCGCTATTTCAAGTGTTTGGATGTGCGCTGGGTGTATTGGAAGAATCTGCCATCACAGCAAAGCAGCCTCACAAAAACACTCCAAAAAATCCAGCTACGGAGGGTGTAGCCAAAAGAAGTGGTTATGTATGGATTTTCATTAGCAGTTTTTACTGGGAAGCCTACAAATCTTTTACTCCTTTTTTCTATTCGGTATTAACACTGTAAGGTCCAGAATCTCTCCAGGGAAATCAGTTTTTCCCAATATTTTTTGTCTATTGCCCTCCACTTGCCTGTGGATTTGTGGGAGCTGCCCATGATGCTCTCCCAGGAGCCTGTCTGTGTGCCTACCTGTCTCTGTGAAGCTCACACACTGTTTTTCTACAATTAAGACCCGTTTAAAAATTTCAGCAATAGATCCCCGCATGCCATGGTTCCTGTACGCTCAAATTTATCTCTAGATGTAATTAATTGGGTAAGTTCCCATTAAAACTGACTTCTTGAATCAGAACTATACATGAAAATGGAGCTGAATCAACTAATATTCTCACCTTTGCTTCCTATAATAGTTCAAATGGAGTGCATATCCGTGAAGCAAAAGAAATCCAGCTTTCAGTGAAAAAGTACTTTTAAAACGCAGTCTCCTTTCATTCTAAGTTACTAAACTGTGAGTTAATCTTTAAAAAAACCAAATTTATATCCACATCAATTATGAAAGAAAATACATCCTCCTTGTCCTGATCAAATAAACTCAAACTGCTGACTAAATTCTTATGAAGGTAAACGTTCACAGTAAGTTCTAAATTAAGAGCTCTCTGTATTTACAGTGAACACACTAATTAAAATAATTCACTTTTTCTTACAGCAGACTGGAAGCTAAAACATTCACCAGAATTAACTACAGGAGAACAACCTGAGCACCAAACCTTCCCAGCTGCCATTAAAAATTAGACCCCAAGTGATCTGCTTGGGTTCTGAAAAGAAATAACTTTTCTCATACTTTCTCGGATTTACTTGAATCTTCACTGAAGATATGAACGATTAAAAAAAGCTTGGAAATCAGCAAACCCAATGGCGGTTTAAATATAAAATTGATCTCTTATTTACTTTTCAAGACAAAAGACTGCTCTTCTTACCTGAAGAACTCTTTTGGTGAGGCCAGTTTTCTGAGCTAGCTGTTTCAAGTCCTTGGCATCAGGATTGTGGTTAATAGCAAAGTATGACTTCATTGTCCGCAACTGGTGGTGTTTGAATGATGTCCTCATCCGCTTTGTTTTTTGATTGCTGGGGTATTGCTGGTCTCTATCCAGGTGGTCACCATCGTTTTCATTGCAGCTTAAAGCTTAAGGTAACAAAAGGATGTTGCATGTAAATATATTGTTCTGTGGCCAACACTGTTCATAGTTCATCTGAGTGATGCACTTAAAATAACACACGATGGCATGTATTGTGCTGGTACAAATCCTGCTTGTCTTCCCCTCCATTTCATAGAATCACAGAATCAGAGAATCATTTACGTTGGAAAAGACCTTCAAGATCATCGAGTCCAACCATTAACCCAGCACTGCCAAGGTCACCACTAAACCATGACCGTATGCACCACATGTCCGTATCTTATAAATACCTCCAGGGATGGTGACTCCACTACTTCCCTGGTCACTGTTCCAGTGCTTAACAGCCCTTTTGGGGGAGAAATTTTCCCTAATATCCAATCTAAAGCTCCCCTAATGCAAGTATCACTTATTACTTGGGAGAAGAGACCATTCCCTACCTCACTCCATCCTCCTTTCAGGTAGAGACCGAGAAGCCTCCTTTCTCCAGGCTAAACTCCCCAGACCTTCAGCTGTCTGTGCTCCAGATCCTTCACCAGCTCCACTGTCCTTGTCTGGACCTACTCCAGCACCTCAATGACTGTCTTGTAGTGAGGGGCCCAAAACCAAACACAGTATTCAAGGTGCTGCCTCCTCAGTGCCAAGTACAGGGGGATGGACACCGCCCTGGTGTGTATAAGCTACTGCTGATACAAGCCAGAAAGCTGTTGGCCTTCTTGGCAACCTGAGCACATTTCTAGCTCATATTTCGGCATCTTCTATGTTTCCCTTACAATAACCAACCAGCAAAGACCCTGACCTGCCTCTTTATGGCTTTTAAAATGTCAGGTCCATTTCCTTTCTTCCCTGCATCTCCACACAGGCTTTCCTCCACTTTCTGCTTGTAGGACAGTAGCTGTCCTCAACCCATAAAGTGTTTAGTGTACTTTGTATCACTATAAATTGCATTGTAAGGTACAAAGCAAGCTGTACAATACAGTCCACTTAATCTCAATGGAACAGACCAGTTAAAATTATAATTATTTCCTCCATCAAACTAAATCCTGTAGAGTACAAGAGAGACCATTAAATGAAACACTAGAAAAGAAATAAAGTTTGTGGGTACCAGACAGCAAATTTGAGTATAATTTGACTAGCTAAAGAAATAAAGCTGCTAATACAATGTATCACTACCAAATGAAAAAGATCTTTTTCTTTATTTATGTGTTTGGATTTCCTCTTTAAAATATAAGTATTTGCAAATACTAGTTTGAATGATCAGTTCTGCTATGGTCTTTGAAATCATGGAATGACACAGACAGGTACGTGTGCACAAATCAACCATAAAGCCTGTAAATTAGGTCTATGAACAAGGAACATTAGAATAATTACCAAGTAGTGTTAAGTGCCAAGCAAAATAATCTCATAGACCAAAAGTAGTTTTTCATTTATTTTTGCATAGAGTAAACCATAGAAAATCTCTTAAAACAACAGGAGGGACCAAGCTTAAATCCACTAAAAAAAATCAGGGATATAACTGAAAATTAGCTCTGACAAACTGACATCAATTTGCTTTTTCTGTTCTAGTATCAATATATTTTCAATTGTGAATTACTGGTGAATTTCTTAAACAGAAAAACAGATTTCAGTTGCCCATTTTGCTGGTTCCTTACAACTAAGTACATCTCATTGCCATGTCTTTATAGTCTCCCTTTATATTCGTGCTTTCCATCAAAGGTTTTCAGCCCTATTGGAAACATACACATGTTCTGAAAGGCATGCATTAAAAACAGTTTTAAAAATAAATACATAAAAGGCATGTACTCATCAGTAAAAATGCACACAGATTCCATAAACAGCAGGTTTGCAGCATGTCCAGGAGCTGCTTTGCAAACTTCAGCTTTTCAAACCCTTCTAGAAAGATGCGGCAGAGTGCAAAGATTCAGCTCTGAGACCAAAGCCATGTTTGTTTCATAGACATGTAGAAAGTGTCCAAAACCTTGAACTTTTGTGTGTTTCTGTACTCCTATAATTTAAAAAACAGCTTAAAAACCCGTGCTGTGTATAGAAATGAGTGTATGTGCTTGTGCGTGCATCTGTGTACATTTGTATAAATCCTTTCCAGACCTAAGCAGCTCGTGCCAGATTCTAGCAGTAAGAAGTATTTCTGCTTGTTTTCCTGCGGCGTGGAAAGACTGGAAGCACCTGAATTTAAAAGGTGTAAGATGCTTAAAAGGAGATAGTAAAAATGTGGCATTAATGGAGCTGTGTGGAATGCAACAAAACCTTTCCTGGTTTAAGAACTAGTTGCCAAACTGGGGTCATGGCATGTACTCCAGTCTCCTTCATAGCTGCAATTCCTGATGGAAAGAATACTGGGATGAATAACTGGAACTATATTGCTCGCAGCAAATGCTATTATGGAAATGTAAAACCGAGCAGTGCTTGGTTTTAAACTGTACTCACAGAATCTTAAGTATTAGTAATGGAAAAGACCTCTGTGTATTATCTGAAATACTTTCAAACCCTCCCAGAAATAACAAGGCAGAGATTTAAGAGGAAACGCATCAAAATATCTGTCTGAAGGATGGAGGTCTGTTCATGTCAATATGTAACAAAACAAGCCCTAAGGCTGCAAGTAGTGGTATTTTAACCAGTTCTATAAAGAATGAGATACATCCAGGATCCAAGGACATAAAAGTGATTTAAACCCTTCCAAAATGGAATAAGGGTATCAGCTTTTCATCAATCCCTGATAGAACAACAAACAAGTTACTCCTTGAATTTCTCATAATTTTACCTCCTCATCTGCCAAATAAAAAGAGTAATAAACCAACAGTAAATAGGTACCACTTTAGACTGGAAAACAGTGTCTTTTCTATGCAGGAAGTTATAGAACAGATTTTGAAAGCACACAAGAGTGGCTGCTGCTTATTGTCTTATGCAAGTGATTTGGGTACCCCCAGGCATCACCTGGTATGGCATAAATATCCCATGTCAGTGCCAGTTCCCCTCCCGTATTTGGTTGTGGTGCCTGGCACCACCTCCAGAAGTTGATTCTATCTGGGCTAATACTATATGTGTCTCTCACAGAGTTGGGTGTCTATGGGCGTTGCATGCCCAGAAATACAGAACATGCCAAGGGTGTATGCATGGGGAGGTTTTAAGAGTTGAGGAGTTTCTGCAGAAGTCATCCTGGTGGAAGACTAACACTGTACACACCCCTCATGCAACCCTCTGTTTTTCAGGAACTTCTTCCCTGCTCCTCTGTGGTGTCCCTGAGTATCTCCCAAAGGAACTGTTGAACTATCCGTACGTAAGGTTTCCATTCAATTGCAGTATCTGAGGGCTCCTGCTGGGGGTTCAGAAACACAACTGATAAAATTCCAGTCGAATCGAGAAGTCTTACATTAACTAATGTTTCATTCCTATTTCATGATAAAACGAATTCTGAAGTGCTAAGTCTCCTTTTTGACCCTAAAATATTTCCCAAGGCCCTTGTGCCCTTCCCCGGCCCCACATCCAGGCCATTGATCTCCTCATCTCAGCAGCCACCAGCTCTTCCAGCCTCCTCCACCAGCATCATGACACAAATGGCCACTCAGCCACAAGATGGTGATGTCCAGGGAGAACATAGCCAGAAACTGAGATTAAAACATTGTATTTTGACACTGATGACCAAAATAGCCTCTGCAGAATACCACATAATATGGCCTCTAAAAACAGTGACAGGAGTGTAAAGCAGGATGTGCTTGTGATAAACACTGTTTGAAGAAAACTTGGGAGCACTGTTTCACGCTCATCCCCACATGTTGGGATTTGTGCCGAAGCATGTGCTTAGTTTAGTAGGTCACTAAGTAAATGGCACATGGAGAAGATGGGAAAGGAATTTCCTTTGGGGGAACTTTTGTTCTTAGTAGCTTGTGTTTGACATGTTAAATTACCAAAAACAGAAAAGCAAACTAATCCTGATTCTAAAAGAATGATGAAACGAGACATTTGGTGCATGCATCAGCTCTCCATATTCAGTGGCTCAGGAACATACACCCCTTTCCTTCTGTAATAAGAGACAAGGGGGTGTTTTAACCTCCTGCTGCCTGGAGAGGGAACTTGTGATTAACCAGATCGGGCAGGAGTGCAGCCTGATTTGTTGTCTGCAGGAGATTTAAAGGACTTAGTGGTACCCGCATTCCTGAAGGGGACAAAAGTGAGACAGAGCCC
>JAVHNF010056955.1:0-12632 GCA_034783455.1 Micropsitta finschii
AGCTTGGTTCTCTCATCCTAACCTCTGCCACATCCCATCTAAAGAACAGAATACACCACAAAATCACTGTGCCTGTGCAAAATACCAAGCACCAGACATACAGCCAGACCTTCACCCAGGCTTCTTGGCTGGCATTTATATAATAAGCACTTGTTTAGGTTGGGAAGCATCTCTTGAGATCATAACTTGGCCTGAACAGGATGGGTTGGGAAGGGACGTGTATGGCTCAGCAGAGGCAGGTAGAATCATCAGGAGAAGCAGCAGCCTGTAAAATGGGACTGCTCAGGGCACAAGTCCTTCAGGAGGAAGAAACCCCTGTCCTGATGGCGCTTGCATGCACCCTTTGGTGTCAACTAGTCCTGCCCTCTGCTCGTCAGCTCCTCCAGGGCTCCACATAGCATGATCTCCCACGTAAACCTCGGCCCAGCCATCCAAGCTGGCTGCAAACACATGGGTGGCTCTTATATATAGAAACCTAGCAGCACGCTAATAACGAGCTAGATAAGGAATAAACGATTCGCAACCTGCAGAAGAAAAATGACTCCCCTCACCCTGCCGCAAGAGGCTTAGAAGATTGCATAGTGTGGTGTAGGTGACGTTGGTCCTGCCTACACGCATGAATTCAAATGTTCCCTGAATTAGCAGGAACACTTCATGTGGCATTCAGTGAGGGGGGCCGCCGGCTCCCAGGGTGTTGCATTAATGATGATTCAGAGTTCAGAATCTAATCGCAGAGGATAAAAATAGCCAGCTTCTACTTAGAACAATTCATTATACAACAGAGCTTGCTCCAGCCACCTTCTGCTGCTCGCTTTGCCCCGGGAATGATCCCACTGCTGACAGGGAGCTTTGTCCCAAGGGTGGTGGGTACCAGGCAGTGCTGCCCACCCTGGGCTGCTGAGAGAAGCCTAAGCCAGAGTCTCCTGAGGAGCACCCATGGGGTTTATGTGGACTTCCCACAATGTGGGTGTGATGCTGTCATCAGCATCATACCCACATTACATGGATGTATCGACATGCATGGATCTATGACAGCACCACATGCACCCTTTGCCCCTCGCTTTCTCTCTGCACAACAGTGGAGTGAGACAGTGGTTTCAGCAAGTCATGGGTCTCATCTACCAGCAGCACCTCCTCAGGAGGTGGGTGAATTGCTTTACAAGGGACAGTCTGCCCATTGCCTGAAGGTGTCAATGGGCTCACCCAGCTCATCTACAAATCCAACTTCCAGTCAGCTAATGCTACATGAAGCAAATCCCAGCATGGGCTACATTAGCATAGGAGCCTAAGAGAGTGTGCAGCACTGATTTCTCAATGCTACTGAGTGTCATGTCACCAGTGGAATCATCTTCTC
The DNA here is from genome assembly GCA_034783455.1 of Micropsitta finschii. Taxonomy (NCBI): domain Eukaryota; kingdom Metazoa; phylum Chordata; class Aves; order Psittaciformes; family Psittacidae; genus Micropsitta; species Micropsitta finschii. Next base: position 1,355 of record JAVHNF010056955.1, read on the forward strand.
ACATCTCACTTCATGTGTGAATAAGTGCTTTGTGCCTTTTTAATGTGCAATCTGTGTACAGCTCCCAAGGCCTTGTGGTAGCTGAATAGTGCCCCACAGCCCTGGGACTCTCGATAGTCTCCTGCTTGTTCTTCAGGCAAAGGGATACCTTTGCTGGGACTGCCAGCAAAGATGGGGAGGGACAGGATCTGACTGGGGCTATCCCAAAACAAAGAATAATAATTTTTCTTCCTTATATGCTCTAGATACTATTCCTTCTTTCTTTCTTTCTTTCTTTCTCTCTTTCCTCCTTTCATTCTTTCTTTGGTAGCAGCACAACCAAATGCTGTGAAAAAATGGCTGCAGTATGACAAAGATCTTTGGCTGCAGGTGTTGACTAAGCTGGAAGAGCAGATGAACTCTTTAGTGAGGCAGAGACCTTATTTTCATGCAAATGTCACTGGTAATATAATCATCTCTCAGGGGAACAAAACCCCAGAAACTTTACAACCTATTTGTCCCTAAATAGAAGTTTCTCAAAGTTCTCCAGAAGATGGGATCTGCTCTGAAGAAGAAAATGCAAATCATTAAGTAGGTCAAAGGAGACAAATGAAGGCAAGACAAATAAGGGAGAGTTTCCAGGAGAGTGGATGAGATGGAGTGGAAGGACCAGTGAGCAAAGGTCACTGTTTTGGTACTCACCTGCAGTCTCTGCTCTCTTACAGAGCGCTTATGGCACATGCTGGTGACAACACGATGCATGTTCCAGCTTGTCTGGAAGAGCAGCTAATGAGGCCATTTGGGACCCAAACTGATTTGTTCTGGTCTGTGCTGTTCGATAGGCCTGGAGGGGTGTGTGTGTGTCTGCAAGGACCGCCATGGAGCAAGTAGATGATCAAAAGCACTTAACATGAGCACTTAACTGCTCTTCCTTATGCTGTGACAACTAGGGATGGAGATTGTCCACACCTGCACTGACAACTTCTGACTCAGAAGGCAGAGGGCCACTCTGCTTGGCCTTCTGTGCTATCACCCTGCCCCACACCACCAGCCAGGTCATAGAATCATCATAGAATGTCGATAGTGTTGGAATGGACCTTAAACTCATCTAGTTCCAACCCTTGCGATGGGCAGGGACACCTCCCACTAGAGTAGATTGCTCCTAGCCCCTGTGTTCAACCTGGCCTTGAACACTGCCAGGGATGGGGCAGCCACAGCTTCTCTGAGCAACCTCATGACCCTCACAGTGAAGAACTTCCTCCAAATATCTAACCTCAATCTCCCCTCTGTCAGGTTAAAGCCATTCCCCTGTCCTGTCACTACCTGCCCTTTTAAAAAGTCCCTGTAAAAAGACAGGATCCTCCTGTCTCACTGTGTACCAGAGCAAACGGCGGCCCCAGGACCAGCAGTAACAAGGACTAAGCAGATGATGGGGAGATGAGGACAACTGGGAGGGCAGGGACAGGCTCCTTGCCCTGGGTGTTTGCGGTACAGCAGCAAGGGGGTGCTCCAAACGGGGATGTCTGCAGCACCACCAGGTCTCTGCAGCGTGCAAGGACGTTGCTCTGCTCCAGGGCAGATGTTCCCATTACCTAAACACCCAGAGGAAGCGAGGTGGAGCCTGTGACTGGGATGCAGGATGGAGAAGCTCTCCCGCAGTGGATTTGCTCAGCGCCTGAAAGGGGTTGCCCTTTGCCTGAGGATCCTGGGGCAAGGGGAAGCAGGAGGGGAATAACCAGCAGCTCCCTTTGCCATTCTCTTCCCAGAGAACAGACTGAGGCTCGTCTGCAGCCTCCTGTGTGTTCCAAGCTGCGGGAGCACTTCCTTTGTCTCGAAGTAGGTCAGCGCGGAGGCGTGACGTTACTATAGCAATCGGAATTAGATTTCATAACTTTATTTTAGTGATGGGCGCCTTGCAGGATTCACTACAGGATGGAGGCAGGGTTGTCATTGAAACACCCTCTCCAGCTCCTCTTGTACCCTCCTGCTCTGCTGCCCCTTGTACCACAAACACACAGCTCTGTCTGTCCACCCTGTACCCCCCTTGGCTCCCAAAGTCATCCCCGGGCCATACTGTACCTCTCACAGCTTGCTGGGCTTGGGGTCTAGGCCAGGTTCAGCATCCTGTGCACCTTGTGTCCCTCCAGAGCTGTCCCTCATGAAGACCTGCCAGGCAGAGAGAAAGAGGAAAACGTCCTCAGGTCACAAAGAGCAGAGCGGTGTCTTCCTGCCAAACGTCCCAGGCCATAACTCTGATGCTGCAAAGACATGAAGGCTCTGACTGACACCCAGGCTGTCTTCATTAAGTCCTAGCAAAGGCACAAGGCAAATGTGAGAAAGCATCCTACGTACAGAGGCAGAGGCGATACCCATGGGAAAGGTGGGAGATGCATAAATGGGTCCCAGGTATCTCCATGTTGCACATGGGCTGAAAGGACAGACTGGAAATCACCTGGGTGAAAAGGAGAACATGCAAAATGCCCAGGGTCCTCTCTCAGGGGCACAGGACTGGCAAAGCGCTCTTTGACTTTCCTGCCCTTGTTTCTTTGTCATGAAATAATCCCTCAAGAAGCTCCTTTGCTGCCCATTGCTGTCCCTTCATTTCTTGGCCATGCCAGGAGCTAACTGTCCTGAGCAGGGCTGATTCTGTAACCCTCTGTGCCTCACCTTCAGGGCTGTTCGCTTTGCTCTGAGCCATGGCAGAGCAGTCTGGTAAGGCAGGAGGGACAATCCTGGGGCCAAACCCCCTGACTGGGGTGGCAGATGGCAACCAGGTACCTTTGGTGTGTCCTAGCAATTCACCTGCCAAAACCTGCCTCTCGTTCTCACCTACCAGCACTGCCCATTAAACCTGAGCAGCTCGCACTGTACATCTCTTCCATCTGGTCACTAGGTGCTACTGTATGGCAGCTAAAGTGCTGTGCTTCCTTCTTAATTGTCATTCACCATCAGCTGCACTGCAAACGAGTGACAAAAATGTTCCCTTATGAAAAGCAAAGTAAATAAATATGGGGGGAAACCCAGCCCCCGGTGTTTCTTGATGTCCTCAGAAATCCGAGCATCGCAACAGAGATCACAGCCTGAATTATTTATTATATCATTACTTATTTATTTATTCTATTATTATCTATTTATATTATTATTACAATCAGTGAGATTAAATATTATTTGGGGTTTACATCAATTAATTCCCATGGTAGGCGTGTTTGCTCTTCTGCATTGAGAAGAGGCAGGCACGATGCTGGGGCAATCTGGGGAGCTCAGCTTTTCGCTGCTGAGAAGCAAGGGATGGGAATGACACATCCCTTGCTCAGAAGTGTGGTAAGACAAGGTATGATGAGTCTGCGTGCTGCAGAAGGGCCACGCAGTGGTAATTGCATTGATACCACCCAACCTTTTCACAGCTCTCTCCACATAAAAAGTGAATTCCACCTAGTAGTCAGCTGAGTTAGGTTTCAGTCAGTAATCCAGAGCCTGCAATAGCCATTATCATGGGCAGTATCCATGGCTAGTGGTACCTACAGCCATCTATAGCATCAGCATCCATCTGCCAGCAGCAAAGCTATTGCTCTTCTGCTCTAATGCCACTGCTGTTGCTGTGAAGGGTAACACTGTGTATTAGAGCCACTAATGCCCACCATGAAAGTCATGAGCATTTGTAGTCAGTGCTGTCAGCATCCCTCCTGGGTGCACAAGCATCCACCACTAGTGCCCAACATCCTGTATCACACCCAGTACCTACTTGTGCTGGAAGTACCTGTTCAGTGCTACCATCACCCATCATGTCTGTGTCTGTCACCAGACCTCTCAGGGTATTCCCGAGATCCTTTAGGAATGGTGCTGATATTGGTACCCCTTGGCATAGGGTGACTCTGATGGATGGGAGGAGCAGTGCCTGGGCTCCAGGCCTCCACCCACCCAACAGGTTCCTCTAAATAGAAGATGCCAGCGAAGCTTGAGAGGAAGGAATATTTTTGCCTGTAATACTGCTCTCGTCTTTGTGTGCTACTGTTGCACTGAGAAAGCTGCGCTATAATTACCTTTAATTAATATCAGCATCAATGCCCCAAGGAAATGCAAATGAACGATTGTGCCACCAGCACAATGACATTAAGCTAACTCCCAGCAATCCACCTCCATCATCCCCCTCTTTCTCCTGTTCTCAGGAGCAGCTTGCTTTACATCACGGCTGCTGTGTGGAGCGGGTGGGATTGAAGACAACATAGAGTCACGGAATCAACCAGGCTGGAAAAGACTTTGAAGATCATCAAGTCCAACCATTTCCCACCACTGCCAAGGCCACCATTACACCATGTCACTGCGAGCTTCATCTACACGCTTTGAAGGACACACGGCGCTATGAGAGGTGGTGTAACCCCAGGGAAGTGGATTGCAGACCAAGGGGAGTGGTGGGGAGCAGGGGGCAAGCGGGGGTCCCTGAAGCAATGAAGGCACAGGATGCTGTGAAAAGCACAGCCAGGCATGCAGGCTGCCAGTGATGGCAAGCACTGTTGAATGCAATGTTCCCCTCCTCCTGCTATCGTCCCCAACTTGCATGCCTTCTAATACTTCTCTTTACAGACTCTAAGTTCAGGTCCAGTCATTACAAACTTCTGGCCTGCTTTCCTTTATGAAATAGGCCATAGCATCCTTCTGTGCAAATCCTGCAACAGAAATGAAGACAATAAATATGTGTGTGTTCTGGTACCTCTAATCTCATGACCATTTCTCTGGATAAAACAAACATTTAGGTCTCGTGGGTCTCCCAGAAAGAATGAGATTCTGTATGAAGGATGCTTGGGGTCTGATTCGTGTTATCACTGCCGCGCATTCAAGAAAGGCAAAAGAGATGCTGTGGAGAGCGCAGATGAGATGTGGCTGTTAGGAAGAGAAGAGATTTGTAGCCAGTATCATGGTTCTTCTGGAGGCATGAATGGAAAAATGTGCGTGAAAGCACCAGAGGAAACAACCAGGCAAAGGTGGGAGGAGTGGCAAAGTCCTGCTGAACTGTGAGCAACGCGTTCCTCTCCCTGAGAGGAGCTGGCAGAGGCACATTGGTAAACTGCAAAGGTCCCTACGCAGATGATTTGTCAGCAGAAGAGTTCTGTTTGGGTCACAGGAGGAGGGAAACAAGGTTACAGCACATTGCATGTGCTGTTCCCCTTCCTGCTCTCCCAACAGGAAGGTACCCTGGACACAGAGACAATGCACGTTAATCTTGCCTGTGATTTATTATCTAAGCAAGAGGGTGAGGCAAAAGATCCACCCATGGTGACTGCTGACTACCAGAGGGTGTAAAAGACTGATCCATCATTGTCAATCAAGAGGAACCCCAGAGACGTAGAGGGGACCTGACAGCAGCTCTGAGGTTCCCGTTGGCAGGATGGGGGACACAGCTGGATGGAGCAGAACTGAGCTGCTCTGGTCCATGCAGTCAGATAACCATGCCCACAGCGATGCCCAGCAGAGAAGAGGGATGCTCTTACTGAGGAAACCCAGTGACGAGCTGGGTGTCATCTTCCTTCCCTAGGACCCAGATACACTGTGTGTGCATGAGCCTGTGATCGCTGAGGAAGGATTCACTAACTCACACTAACGATGGACCTCAGAGACTCCTGGGCATGCAGAGGGTACTGGTCAGGCTCTGGTGGGGAGAAGGTGGCTCCTATGGCAGTACCTGGCTGGCAGCATGGGGGTGCAGCAGCCCATGAGATGCTGTTCAGGATGGACACCTTCCTCTGAGGGCATGGGGAGCAAGGAGGGTGTGGGACAGACCCAGGAGGATATGAAACAGTGAAGGAGAAGGGCAAGTAGAAGGGACAGAGGAGCCTTCGTTAACATGATATCATGATGTTGAGAATAAAATTGGTCCAGCCAGCAAGGGACTCAAAGAGAAGAAATGCTTTAATTGCCTTCACACTGATGCCAGGGAGCCTGGATAATGCACTCTGCTCACATATGGACATGAATTCGACCTAGTTGTGCTCTCAAAATCTGGTGAGGAATGTTGCATAATTGGAGTGTTAAAATCAGCAAATGTTAAAATCAACACCTTGAGGGAGGAACGAGGGCGCAAAGAGGGACCTTGAATGTCATGGCCCACAAGGTCAGCTTTTGAGTCCTATCCACCTGTAAGGCTTACAGATCTGTGTCCTGGCAGAGGAATTAGAAGAGGAGAATGTACGGGGTCTTCCACAACCCACCAGCTCATCCTGGTGAGCCTGCCAAGCATCCTTGTGACATGCATGGGAAAGAGGTTGCCTTGTTATGAGGAACTTAACCAGAGAGACTTGTGCTGAGAGCTGTGTACTGATATGTGGCTGAAAGGAGAAGCCTTGGAGCCACGTCCTCTGCTGCCCAGCCTGTTCCTAGCCTGCAGCTCTGCAGTGTCCGTTCTCGTTGCTTTCCTCACCCAGGGAATACCGAGGAGCCTGCTCTTGGCTGGGGTCCTGCTGCAAAGTGCCTGTGTCCTGACCATGGAGCTCCATGGGAGGAAAGCCCACTCCAATGTGGGCTCCTGAACAATCTGCCCATGCTCCTTGCTCTCCCTCCCTGGCACTGCTTGTCTAAGAAGAGATGGGGAGCAGCATCCCTCTGGGACTGGACACAACCTGATCCAGCAAAAAATTCCCTAAAGCAGGTCTGCCACACAACCACTCCTATCAGGAAGCCTTGTGCTTGTGTAGCTCCCACTGGGAAACCCAGCTCCTTCACTGGCTCTGGCACCCCACTGTGCTATTGGGTGCCCTGGGAAAGCTTCTGGCCTGACATCTGGGTTAACCTGCGTGGCCTAAGAGGGTGCCACGGAGGCAGGAACACCTGGACCTTCCCAGGGCAGCTCCCTGCTCTGTGCTTCTTGCCTGATGTGGCCACTGGCTGTGCATTTGCAAGGGATGGGAAAGAAGAAGCACACGGAGAAGCCACCTGTGGCAAACCCAAGTAAGAGCAGACCACGCTGGTGTTAGAAGAGAACCGACCTCACTGCCTGTGGCGGGTCAATGTGCTGCTGCTCCTTGGGATGTGCCGGGCTGGCGGCCGTGGGTTGGTGCGGGATGAGAGGTTGTGCTTCACACACCTGCACTGCTGAGCAGAGGTGTCCTCTCTGTGGTATGGAGGATGCTGTCGCTCTGATGACAAGAAGAGCTCTGCAGGTGCCTGCCTTTAACAAGATGAGTAATTCCCTTTTAGTCCTTTAATCAGTCACTTCTAATTAGTGTGCCAATTGGTTTTTCCTTAGCAAACAGCTCCTTCAAGAAGGGTGTTTGTTGCATCTGCTGGGCTGGGAAAAGTGTTCCTAGAAGGGGCTGTGTCTTAGATCTTCTCCTATGGAGGCTGTAGGACTGGGCTCCTCTGCAGAGCATGGCATATGTCCTGCTTGTCCATGACCCATGCCCAGCACAGAAGCTACTTGCTGCTCTCAGACCTTTTGGTGGCTGTAGAATAGGTGGGCACCCCAAGCCAGGACTGTTTTCCAGGCTCCAGGAGTGTTTAGCCCCAAGTGGCTGCTGCCAGCAAGCTCTCAGCAAGAGCCCGGGCATCTTCTCACACACTGGAATTGGAGATGTGCTCTTCATCAATGGCTCCTGCCTCACCTCCCATTTCACCTCCCAGGCTGCCTGAGCTGGACAGTACAACTTTCACCCTGCTCTGAGCTGCATGCAGAGGGAATGGAGAACCTCACAAGCCCAAGGAGGGATTATATGCATGCTGTCGGGATGGAGGCGTTCCTGGAGGTGCCCCATGCTTGTGATATCCTGGACATTGCATTTTCCAAAGGTCCCAAAGGCTGGCTTTTCCCTCTTGTAGGCAGAGATGTTCTCCTCATCCACATCTCTTTTAACCCTTTGTTTTTCCTCTTTTGAAACTTCCTTAGCTTTGTGCTTCTGGTACCTCTTGGCAGTGAGTTCCACAGTGAACTTATCTTGTGGAAAAAGGATTCCACCTGGATCACTTCATGCTATTCTTTGCCCTTGTGTTAGAGAGAAGTAACCAAAGCAGCCATTCCCTGATCCCTGTTTCCCAGTTTCCTGTTTCCAGCCCCATGAGAAGGAGAGAAAACTGCTCTGTACAAGAGTGATCCTACCCAGGGTTGTTTTGGGATCAGTGTGGCCATTTTGGGGGTGTATAATAAAATACCTGTTTGGGGTTTTTCAGCTGTTCAATCTTTCTCTTGTAAAATACTGCTCTTTCTTTAAAATCCCTCAAAGCAGCGTTTTCAGATTAAAAGCAGGAAAGTTTTTGCTGAGCAGGGACCAAAATGGAAACGGAGGCTTCAAAACTTCCCCTCTTGTTCACCTGAGATCACACCTGACCGTTGTGCGGTGTCCTCAGCTGCAGGGGCTTGTTCACTCCGTGCTTCCAGAGCAGGTATTTCCACAGCGCCTTGGACTGTGGCCTTGGTGGCTGCAGGTCATTCAGCCCCAGATTCAATGCAAATATCCAGGTGCTCCTTCCCTACCTCATCTCCACATCATTGGGATCCCGAGATCATCCCACATCCATATTCAACACCCAGCTATTGGGGCAGCCGCTGCCAGCCCTGAACCAGAAGTTTTGCTTTTGTTTTCATTTGAATCATGAAGATGTGCAAAGCTCAGCCTATGCTTCCTTTGGGTGGGCTTTTCCCTCTCTCCTTGGAGGACTGCTGCCCTTGCTCTCTTCCCCTATGGAATGACGGGAAGCTCCATCTCTCCCAAGGGGCCCCAGCCACTTTCCTTTTCCTGGCCCAGGGTGGGATGTCCAGGCTGGGCCAGCTTCCCGTGAGTCACCAGCAAATCTCAGCTTCCTTCTGCAGGGCCCTGGAACCAGAGCCCTAATTACAGGGCAAGACTAGCGGAAACAAGCTTATTATTTACAAGGCTAATGAAAATTAATCATGCCTCCCCCTCCCTTTCTTGCAGGAACAGTCATCTTAAAGAAAGCAGCTTATAAAGGCATTATGGGCAACTGCTGTGCTGGTTTTGGGCACTAACCAGGGGACTGTGTGTGGGCTGTGGACTTTGTTTGCAGGGCACCTAAAACTCGAGGGTTAAAAGCACTTAAAAGGGAAGTGCTGCTTCTTCTTCCCCCTCCCCACGCAGAGCTCCTCTCTGCTCCTGGCCAAGGCTGCTGGCTGAGACAGGGAGCAGATGGAGCCCGTAGCCCCATCTCTAAGCCAGACGGGCTGTAAAGCCCTTCGGAGCTTTTCCAGGCAGCTGCTGCTGCTTCTCCCCAAGCCTGGATCCCTTTGGCATCATTTACTTGGAAACAGGGAGCGGTGTGGGGTGGAGGGACCCACAGCCCAGCGAAGCCCAGGTAGCTCCCTGCAGGCAAGCAGGTCTCACGAGTGCAGTGGCTCCATGCTCCGGCCTGCTGCGTAATGCAGGAACAGAAAGTACGACAGTGTGCAAAGCCAGATGGAGGAAAATATGTCAAGGAGTAGTTCACATAGTTCAGGTGTGGAAAAACAGGGCATCCTGTACCAACTGAAGGCACTGCTTCTGGAGTGAGGGCTGCTGGCCTCTTCTGCAGCAAAAAGAAGTGCAAAACCCATCACTCTCAATCAAACCATCACTGTCACTCTGGGGAAAGTGAGGCAAGGGATAAGGGAAGGTCAGGCATGGAGACAGGGAGGGACCTCCAGTCTTTTGAACTGTGCCCAGTGCCAGCTCCTGGATCAGGACCTGGGATGGAGGGAGATGGCAATCAGGCTCCAGAGCCAGGCTGAAGAGATGCCTCTTGCCTGTCTGGGCAGCCCCAAGGGAGTGCTGCATGGAAGAGCCCACCCCATCGCTTCCACCACATTAATGAATGGTTGGTTGGAGAAGACAGGGAAGGAGCAGAAGGTCAATTTCCCATTCCCCAGATGCGCATCACCCGTTTCCAGCAGGCAGCCTGGAAATAAATCTCCATCAGTCTGGTTACCGCTTAATTAACATCGCCAGTTACAACATGTATTCCCCAGCCCAGACAAAGCCAGAGCTCATTCGCTATTGATGTACAACAAGACAGAGCTGGGGCCAGGGCACAGCTGGTGGGAATTCTATAGCCTGAAATACCATTCTCTGCTCAGGCAGGGAAGCTTTGCCTCAGTTTCCCTTGTATTGCTCTGGAATGAGGGTAGCTGCTGTGATATTCCACAGAGCTGGATGCTTTTTGGGGCAGTTGGCACAAATGAGTGAAAGAAATTGGGTGAAACAAATGGAGTTTGTTTCCCTTTTGCATCGTATGGAATAAAGAAGGAAAGATGCCCTGTGGATGAAACACTTCCCTGAGCCACCGCTCCACACAAGAAAACCTCATTCTTTCCATGTGAAAATTGTTCCCAGTTTTCCATAAAAACGCGTGGTTTTGCCTGGGAAATGTCAAATGCCCTTCAGGCCTGAGCCGTCGGTGCAGGGTTCACCTCTCCTGTATCCTACAGGTGGATGTCTCCACTGAGCTGGTTGGTAGCAGCTTTGCTGTATCAGGGCTCTATACCAGGGGTGAGTGCTGCAATCCCCATTCCCACCCAAGCCAAAGGGCTCCCAGGCACAGTTCAGACCCAGTGAGCTGGTGGCAACCTCCAGGCCACGGTGTGCAGCTGCGTGCCCAGACCCCACTGAGCTGAACCCTGCTGCTTTCTTCTGCTGGCCACCTTCTCTCTGCTCTTCCATTTACTCCCTGCTAGTGCTTTCTGCTCACGGACTATCTCCTCACCATGCTTTGCAATGAGAGGTGATGCTATCCCCACCAGGTGACCTACCGGAGGAAGAGCACATCGGCTCTTTGCTTTAGCCCACGTGAAAAAAGGAAGGAGGCGAGATGAGAGAATCCATTTCTACTCCTATCATCATCCCACTTGGCACTTATCTTCAAAGCACTGTAGAAACATTAGCTAATTAATCCTCCCAGCACTCCTGGGAGGAAGAGACGTATTAACACGACTTATTTTAGATGCCTGATAAACACAAAGGGAAGATGGGCCAGGAGACACCAGACAGGCAAAATGGGCAGGTCATGCCAGTTACTCCGTTCTTCCTGTTGAATGCTGCAGGGTTTGTGAGCCATGGATGTGTCCCAGCCAGTGGTGTACTCACGTGCTGGAGGGTGGACAGAAGAGGAGGAGGTGGAGGGGATAGAGGGGATGTTGCAGAAATACACGAGAGAGGGTAAAACCAGATCTCTAGATGCAGGGCCACGAGGATGATCAGGGGCTGGAGCACCTCCTGTATGAAGATAGGCTGAGAAAGTTGGGGCTGTTTAGCCTGGAGAAGAGAAGGCTGCGTGGAGACCTCATAGCAGCCTTCCAGTATCTGAAGGGGGCCTACAAGGATGCTGG
>JAVHNF010056955.1:44586-55442 GCA_034783455.1 Micropsitta finschii
AGACGTTGGGTCATTAAGACCCATCCATAACATGATTATTTGACTAACTGTCTGAAGATAAGACAAAATAAAACCATGTTCTTCTTTACTCCCTATATCAAGAAGATGTGCCCCTCGTGAAGACGTTTCACAGATTTGTTGTGCCACCTTCCACGTCTTGCTCTCCTTACTCATTTGATAGCAGCTGCTTTGGAATGCCATCCACCCTTGCGAACACGTGCCTACAGGTGAACAAGGACAGGACTGAAACAATATTCTGTGCCATTCAGGGCAGAGGTACAGTTTAAGATTTTTTTTATAGAGACATCTTGATAATGACAGCATTTAATTAAATCACAACTGCAAATGCCCAGAATCCAGTAACTACAAATCAACACTCCTTTAAAATCCTGAGTGCGACAACAGCAAACTCTAATATATACCTGTTTCAACTTGAATATCCAGTGACTGAGACACATTTACAAGTTCAAGATGTAATTGTTCAAAAATAAACTTAAACGTATAAAAAGTGGCAGGTGTTAAATTACTCCATACAAAGAATCCACTGTGGCTTTTTATAATCTGAGAAGTATCATTCAGTGAAACCGAAACTGAAAATTCCTTGGTCACCATGCTCCAGTTAAAAGACACTGTAGTTGCTGTCACAAATGTTTTGATGTCATTTTCTGACATTCCACCTAGTAGGCAAAGAGAAAAGAAAAATACTGTCTTTACCACAAGGGGATAATTACCTCAAAGCACTACTGCATCAATATTTAGGTTTTTTTCCTTTAAGAAGTGATAAGGGCTACATACAGAAGGGAAAGAAAGAGCGTCATAACAGAAAATGTCTTACTAACCCATTAAGAAAGCCATGCTCTTCTTTACTATCATGGTATGTAAACTTATGTCTGAAGCAACCAGAAATAAAAGTGCAGAGTTGAAGAAGTGTTTAACTGAGAAAGTACACACTTTGCTAGAATATCAATTAAGTAATACACATCAAGTGCATAACACAATAATTACAACACAGCTCCGCAAGCGCACCCAATGCAAGACACTGCTTTGGTGGCACCTTCAAGCCCATCTACCAGGGGTTGGGCGTGCTTCTGGACTGGTTTGCACAATGGCATTGAAGTAAGGACTAGCAGAAAGCAAGCAGATGGGCAGCAGCCTCTCATGAGCAAGAGACTGCTCCAGAAACAAGCAAACACTTGTTCAAACATTAGATCTTTAGGACTTGCTCGCTTTGCTCCTGGAGCACACAGATGATTACGGTGCTGCCAGGCTCATCCATGTCACCTCTATCAGAAGAGTGAAACCCAAGCAATGAATCTGGAGCTGCGGGTTGGGTTTTTTCCCCTTTTTTTGTTAACCCTGCTTAAATCAGCATCTGGGCATCAGGATGACTGCAGAAGGCAGGGTTCTCACCCTGAGGATTAGAAACCTTTGATTGTCAAGGCCTTGGAAATCTTCCAGTAGAGAGAAAATAAAGTCAAATGAAAACCGAAGAAGACATCTTTGCTATTTCTACCGTTACAAAGGTGGAAACAAGGAAAAAGAAGGTTTCCTGTCCCTCACACAGACAGAACTACATAAACCACACTAACGCTGGATGACAAGCCCTCCTCCCAGACTCACAGCTCTCTTCCTGGCTGGTTGCAATAAAGCCGTCTGCCTGGAGCCAGCGCCCATGAGAAGCTCCTGAAACAACGTCTGAGCAAGAGAAGTATCACACCTGAAAGGCCTTCTGCTCACCTTCCTGCTGCCTCTTCTAACTGGGGAGCAGGACACCAAAGCTCACAGTAGCTCAGTATTACAGCTACCTAAAGAGTGTAAGCACAACAGCATTAGGCATGCAACAGTTGCACAGAGCAGCCTCAGGCTCAAGCATGGCAGGAACCATACAAACTCCATCATTCCTGTTCCTGAATGCTTCCTGCCTGAAAGGAGGAGAAACTGAGGCACAGGGAGGAGCAGCAGCTTGCCCAGAGTCATGCAGCAGGTTTCAGGCAAGCATGGAAACCACTCTCTCCCGTTATTTACCAACCACACAACCTCCTTTGAGATTGCCCTCATTTCCTGAAGAGCCAAGCCCATATCATCAGGTGGTTTCAATGGCAGCACCAAAAGTTTCATTTTTAATGCAGAAAAGCCTGTTTAATACAAATTCCAAAAGGGAATTTATTGCTCTTTCTTGGAGACCTTTCTTGTCCAACTGGGAGTCCCACTAACCCAGGACTCTCACCTTCAGCTGCAGGAGCCACGAGGGAAGTGCCAAGATCAGCTCAGTGCAGCCAGCGCTGCCACTTAGCCAGGATTTCACCATCCAAGCTTTGCGCACAGAGGACTCATTGCACTGTGGTGCTCAACATCATTCCTCTGCCAGGGCTAGGCCAAGCACTGCGGGTTGGTTTCCCAGTGAGCAGTCAGGCAGCGCAGGGCTCAGCACACCTGGAACAGAGCCACTTCTCTGCAAAAGTGGGTTCCTTCAGTTCTCCACTCCCCATCATAGGGAAACCTTTGCTCTGGTCTGTGCAGCTGCATTGGGCAACCCCAGCTGAAAGAAAGAGTCACAAAGTGTTCAAGGCCAGGCTGGACGGGGCTTGGAACAAGCTGCTCTGGTGGATGAGCTTTAAGGTCCCTTCCAACCCAAACCATCCCATGATTCTATGAAATAAAAACCCACCCAGGGTAAATGACCTGGGAGTTTCCTGGTTCCTCTGGAGCATTCCGCCACACGAGAGACAGCTCAAACTGGCTGCAAACAGCACAAGCACTGCTATTACCCCACCAAGCTCATCCCAGCCTGGAGAACATGGAACCTCAGCAGTGTCAGAGCAGCTGCAGGGCTCCAGCTACCCCAGGAGCTGCCTGCAGCCACCTAACCTGGCAAAATGATGGATGCAGGAGGGACGGGCCTGGCCTGCACCTGAAGAGGCTCAAACACAAACCTGCTTCACCACCTAAAGCTGCATCACTAAAGAGAGATTGAATGAAAAGAACCCCAGACGCTGACCCCAGTGACATCCATCACCACAGGTCCTGGCAGCCTGGATCACTAAACAGCAAGTTAAGATCTCTTAAAGTATTCTTAGGCCTCCTTCCTGGCATCCCCCTGCTCTTCCTTGGAACAGAAGCCCATTGAGAGCCTCAGCAGCTGCTCCTGATCTCAATGGGAACCTCTATGATCAGAGCAGCTGCAGGATCAGACCCAGCTCACCCTGCACCTCTTCTTCCAGAAGCCCACTCCAGCAGCACAGAGCTCCAGAGCAGTCCGGAAAAATCAGCAGCTAAAGTAATAGATTTCCATGCTGGGTTCCCAAAAGGTAGGAGGAAAAGTGTCAGATGATGACTCACCAGGATACCAGGTTTTGGTTAAACACTGCCAGTTTACTGCTCCAGGTCCCACACAGGCAGGCAGCAAAGTGGAGCTTACAAAGAGCAAGGAGGCAATGGAAATGTGAACACTTCCAAAACTCTGGATGAAATGACTGTGATTGAGAGGAAAAATCCCAGCTCCTCGAGTCTGAACAGGAGGCACAGAGCCAGGAAGAAATGAAGAGCAGCAATTCTGGCTCGTGGCAGCAGAGCCCCAGCTGCTCTGCCCTCAGAAAGCTGCAGGTACACTGCAGGGCTCCAATGCAAGCAGGAGCCCACATGCTGCTTTGAGATTTCCTTTCTTTTCTTTATAAGATCAGAAGCTACTGAGTAATTGCCCCATTAAGTGCAGCTTCAATTCCAGCTCAGCACAGTGCTGAGGGAAGGATTCACCAGCACTCCAAAAAATGTATGTCATTAACTTGTTTCAAATGGAAACAGAGCCAAATGCTTTTTAACGGCTCCTCTGATCAATATGAACTCTGCCAGGGGCAGGAATGACTCCAAGTACCAAGTAGGGAAACATAGGACACTTCAGGGCCATCAATTCTCATTGCAAGATGAGCTCTGGCCTCTGCAAAGCAGATTAAAGACCTGCTGCTTTAAGCAAGAGACGAGCACTCTGAATGCCACAAAGCTCAGCTGGCCAAAGCTGGACTGACTGTCCACTCTGGCCCCATGAGAATGCCTAATCTTACATTTAACCCCCCATAAAGTGTTTCGTTGTTATTTTAATACTTCTGGACAGAGCAAACAGCCAAGCACGAACCCAGCATCCATCCCACCAACAGCCACAGGTCATACACAGGAAGAAAAGGCAAAGACTATGATTCGGTCACCCAAAAGTTGCATTTCAATGGGCATTCCTGCAGCGGTTTGCAGTACTCTCAGTACCGCAAACAAGGACCCACTGCCACCAGCGCAGAACCAATTGCTGTTCTTCATCAAGCCGGATCAGCCGCATCACACGCAGGACTTGGCTGCTTTTCTTAGGGGGGGAACCACCTCCAAACAAGCAACTCGCGGCTGCCTGCAAGCACCGACATGTCCTGCCCGCGGGGACTCCCTTCGCTCGCCGGCCCTGACGTCGAACCCCCCCGCTCCGGTGTGTGCCCCGCTCCCTGTTCTCTGTTGTCTTTCACTTCCACCCGTACAGCACCAACCCAGCGCACACGTTACGAATCGCATCCGGCTCCGAGTGCTGGGACCGAGCCGGTTCATCCTCGGCCTCCTCCCGGCGCACCCCGCCAGCGACTCGCAACAGAAGCGGCCACTCCAGGAACCGGCTCCCGGTGCTGCTCCAGAGCCCGACCACGGGCCCCGCCGTTACCTGCCCGGCCCCCGTCGCCGCGGCGCTGCTGCAGCTGGAAGGGGACCGTGGCGCGGAGCGGCTGGAGCCCCCCGGCCCCACCGCGGCAGCCGCTCGCTCCCGCCCCGGCCATCCCCGCCCGCCGCCGTTCTGAGCCCCCCGCGCCGCTGCCGCCGTCGTTTATCAGCGCTCCGGGGGGGGTGGGCGGGGCCAACGGGGCGAGCCCGACTGTCACTGGCTGCCCGCAGCCACACGCCCCGCCTTCCTTAGCGGAAGCCAATGAAAGCGCTCTGCCAGCTCCGCCCCCGCACGCGCTGTGGCGGTAGCCAATCAAAAATGCGGCCAGCCTAAAGAGGCGTCGCCCCTCACGCCAGAGCCAATCAAAGAGGGAGAAGAGGCTCAAGCCCTTCCCACCCCGCAGCTGCGGCAACACCAATCGCAAGAGTGAATTGGCAGGTAACGCCCACCCCGCTGCGACTCAACCAATCGCAAGGCTCCTCTAAACCCCGCTGGTGTTGGTGTTCCGCGTCCGGGCCGAGGGAGGCGCGTCCCGGTGCCCCGGCCCCGTCCCGCCGCAGCCCGGAGGGCCGCGAACCGGGCTCCCCCCGCAGCGAGGCCAGGCCGGACACAGAGGAAGGCGACGGGCGGAAGGAAGCCGAAACCCAGCCGCGATCGTAGCGCTGCCCCCCCAACCCTCGCTGGCTGGAAGGGGCTGAGGCTTTCCCGGGGCTTTTCCCACGCCGAGCTCGGCTCCGAGCCCAGCGAACACCGCGGCTGCTCATTGCCTTTAAACCACAGCAACACGCGTGGAAAGCTCTACTGGAGGTTTCGGTGCTGAGTGAGCTTCCGGCGGTTTGTTCCTCGCAGGCATCCCACATCCAAGGACTCACGACAGAAAGCTGGTGCTGTGCCTCTTCTGCACACAGGGAGCTTTAAAATGCTGTAGCAGACTTTCATGTCACTCCTTGCTGTAACACCTAGAACACCAAATGAATAGAACCTCTGTCGCACGGCTCTCAGCCGTACAGCAGCAGAGCGAGTAGAGCATATACGTTTGACCTCTACTTCCATATTCAAGGACCAGGGATAGAAAACTGTTGCTGTGACTCTTCTGCACACAGGGGATGTTGAAATGCAGGAACAGACTTTCATGTCACTCCTTGCTTTACCACCTAAAACACCAATTGAAGGGAACTTCTGTCTAAAGGCTCTCAGCCGTACAGCAGCAGAGCGACTAAAGCATATACGTTTACCCTCAGCACCCATGGGGTTGCACAGCTGGGAGGCAGGGGTTCTAGCTAAAACTAAGCCTTTGGGATGATTGTCCTTGTATTTGCTTATCTCCAAAGGGCTTAAAACAAGGACACGTTTGGACCTGCACTCTTTCAAGTGCATCTGTAACTCCCAAGTTACCAGGAGCAGGAGAATCTGAGATGCTGACACTCCATTGAAGCACATTGCCCTTTAATTCCTGCCCAGCCAGCTGTGGGTTGTCATGGAGACTACATCTGTCACCATTTGTTCACAGGTTATTCCAACCCAAACCAGACAGACCTTTCCTGCTCGGGCTGTGCCCACCCCAGACTTTGCTCTCTTTTATGCCAGGAAGGCTGGCAATTCCCATTGGAAGGCCCAGAAGTGCTGCTGGGCAGCTACAAGCATCTGTCTGAGCCAGCCCTCCGTCCTCCTGACCTGTGCTGGAGGGGACACAGGGAGTTTTGTACTTGGGAGCTCCTTCAGCCCTTGTGGGCTTGAAGTAGGGATGGGTATTGCCCAAGGGAAGAGATGCCCCATGCTGAAGTTACCCTGATGCACATCAATGGCTGCTCTGGATTTCCATCACTGCACAGGACAGACCCATGCCCAGCACTGCTACAGCTGAAAGCAAAGTCACTCTGGGCTAGACTAATCCCTTCCCTGTCCAAGGCTTCTGCAATGGTCTCTATATGGGTTCTCCCTACATCTCTGCATAGAGCCCAATGACTATGAACCATCAACTCCTACTCTCCTGTGCATGCATCTGGCAGGATCCTTATCAAGTGCCTTAGTTTCCCTTTTGCCCTGCTGAAGCAGCTTGCAGGAGGACTGCTAATGCCACTTCACTCATTCCTGGATGGCCTTCGGAACGCTGGGACAGGAGGTGCTGCTGAGGCAGTGTATTCTGGGTACCACCAAACAGCTGTGGGACAACTCGATTTCCAGCAGCTAGGGAAGGGGGAAGAGCATTTCAATGCCCAGGTGAGGCAGGCATCTTATAGCCCAATGCTAAAAAGAACAACAGTGACACAAAAGAGATAAGAGGGCAAGCATCACTCTCCATTTAATCCTGATGGATCTATTCTAGCAGAGCAGTGGATAAAGCGGGCTGCAAACATGTGTACATTTCCCGGGGCCATCCTCAGACACCTTCAGTTCCGTGATTCAGAGCTGCTTCCCCTGTGCTGCCCTTGCTCTCCAGCCTCAGCACAGATCCTCTGGGGACAGAGAGCACACGAGCTCACACCCGCTGCTGAAATGAGCCCAGACCCATTCAGCATCTCTCTTGGGGGCTGTTTAAAGGCTCACAGAGCAAAGGAGCGGAGGTTTCTCAGAGCATGTTCTGGAGGGTGTAAGCTGGAATGGGAAAATGAGGCACCTTTTGGTCTGGAGCATGATCCACAGGGATCCTCAGTGGCTGAACCAAAAGCTGGATCTACAAGGTTCTTTTTGGTAGCCCGTAAAGGCTTCACTGCATCATTCTCCAGAGCCACATCACTTTGCTTTATTACTTCACTTACTTTGATTTTAGCTCTTTCAGTTAAACTAAAAGAGAGGTGAGCTTGTTATCTGACCTGAAAAGCACCTTACTGTCCTGGAGGGTCCTGGGCCATAGACTTCAGTCAGGGCACTGCTGGGCTGCTTCTGGGCTTTTACTTCCAGTGCACATAGCACTTTATATCACTGCAGAGCAATGGAGAAGCAAATGGGCTTAACAAGACCCAGGGGCAAAATACCATGTATGTCCGGTCAGTGGGAACTGAGCACCACTGAGGTGCAGGCAGTGGATGGCATGTCTGAGCTGGACCAGCCTGGCACAGAAGGACTGTGCCAGTGAGTGGATCTAAATCAAGACCATGGAATAAGCTCCATCACCTCCCTGCAATAGGGACGGTGCCTTCTTCACCCTCCTGAGCCCCAGTAAGTGCTCATACTCATGGCTCTAAAGTGGAGAGCAGAGGTGCACCCTGTACCCAGGTGAGTCCCTGCGATGCCCAATTGCTCGGCCTGGGCAGAGGGACACATCAGGTCCTACCTCCTACCCGGTGCCGAGAGGGATCTGTTCATTTCCTGCCCTTATTTCCCTCCGTGGCTGCAGGACCCCCTGCCATCTGGGCATTAATCACAACACATCCTGCCCCTTTCTGTCCCCAAGCCTAGCCCAGACATCGCTGTTTACAGAGGCTGAGCAAAGCTGAGCACAGAGAAGGGAGTGGGAAACGTGGGCAGGCATTTGCAGAGCTGTGGCCGGGAGGGTCTGTTTGAACATCTGATTAGATGGCAGCCAACCTCCTGAACGGCAAAGCTACAGCCCTGTCACCCCCTCGAGACATCGGGCCATGCCTGGGTTGCTGTCTGATTCTGATCTACATAATTCATCATAATCCTTCAAACTGACTCAAGCAACGAGGTTCATTGCACAGCTCACTGGATTTAATCCACCACTCCAGCGGTGCTAACGAAGCTAATGGCATAGGCAGAGAAGGAACACATGTATAGCTAGGAGGCAGAGATAAAGCACTAATCCGACCATATGCTTTCAACCCTCTTCACTCTTCCTCCCTCACCCCAATGCCCTTTTGCAGCACTGGGGACACCAAAACCAGTGGGAGGAAGGAGACGGGAGGAAGACTTCCCTTTCATGAGTGGCCGCAAGTGCCTATACCTCCGTGCAGACCTTTAGGTTGGAGCCATGGGCAGGGAAGGACGTCAGGTGGGAACTGGGATTCTGGATGAGGGGACAGAACAGCTCCTGCTTAGGGAAGTGGCATTTGGTCCCATGTTTAGATAGAGTCCATCCACCCCAACCTAACACAGGCTGAAATGGCACCAGACCTTGTGTGTGTGCAGCATCCCAGTAACGCTCCCCTCTGAACACTCTCCCACCTGCCTGGCACTGCCCCTTGCTATCAGTAGCAGTGACATTCACCTGGGGTGCAGCCCCATGCTCCCCTCTACTTCACCCATGGCCTTAAGCCAAGGGAGCAAGGGGCAGCTGCAGGCAGAGGATGACAAGAGCCCACCTATTTGGAGAGAGCAGGATGGAGATGAGCCCGTCAGCATGCTGGGATTCCCGATGCACATTCCCACATGGGAGGTACAAGCAACACCCACTTTCCTGACAGTTTTCAGCTGTGGAGCTGGAGCTGGACTTCATTACAGCACCCAGCGCAGTGATGCCATGCACGACATTGCTCCCTGCTGGGGCATCACCACAGACCTTCAGGTGCAATGGGAGAGGGAAAGCGAGGAGGACACGAAATGCCCCAGCACAGTCTGGGCAGGGCACTGGGTGGGAAGAGGGCAAAGGGCTTGGAAGAGGATGAATGTTCTATTAGAGAGCAAGGGGATGGGGACTTCTCTGCTGGGAGGCTGTCAGGATGAGCCCGAGCATCCAGAGCTCCTTCTGCCTCCGTGCTGGGAGGAAAGCAGCTCGGGAGAGCCAGGCACACAGCTACCAGCCCTCTGGGAACAGCCTGCTCCGCTTCAGCGCTGTTGATAAGGGGCTTGAACCATCAGCCAGGAACCGAATCACTCGAGACCTTCAGCCCTCAAAGCCCAGCCGGTGCCTGCACCAAGCCGGCCACAGGAATCAATCCGCGCCACTGCTGCCTTTGGAATGTGTCAGCAGAGAAAGGTGCTCTGCAGAGGCAAAGGCATTCAGAGCCCAAATTAGCTGCACTGGGCTCAATCTGAGATTTTGACAGCGGATGCCAAATTTATTTCCAAACGCACTCTGGAAATGTCACCGTGCTGGTCGGAAGGAATCGGGTACATGCTCCCTTTTAAATAGAACCAAGCATATGGGAGGAGGATGATTAGATTGCTTCCAAGCTGCCAAATTTCTTTGCTGCAGCTAAAAATCTTCCCCAAAATGTCCCAAACCCACAGTGTTTCTGCGCACGGAAGTCTGTGCCGAGACTTTTCCATTGACAGTTGTGCTCCAAGCAAGAAAACACATCCCTCCAGTGCGGTCCTGGCTCTCAAGAGGCTGGGGGTCTCCTGCCTCCCCTTCCAAGCCAGAGCAGCTCCTCCCCACCTGCCACTCTGTGCTGGGGAAGGGGCAGAGTTTCCCTCTCAGAGCATCCCCTCTCCTCAATGCAGCACCTGCCTGATGAGGGCAGAGCCTCTCAAGGAGGAGCCATTTCCCTGCTAGAAGCTGGGTGGCATCCCCCTTATCACAGCCATGCAGCTCCCGCTGCACTGAGCCACCCCATCCTCAGCTGCCCTCTTCCCAGCTCTCACAGGAGCCCAGCACATCCCAATACAGAGCAGCAAAAGCAGCACAGGAGCCATCTGCAAACCAAGAGGAGAGCAGTGAGAGCCCCCTTAACTCCTGGGAGATAACCCCTGGGCTTTCATGTATGGCTCGCTCCCTCCGATGCCTTCAGCAGCTGGCATTCCAGTGCTCCCAGGCACTGCCGGTGGCTCTTTTCCAAGCCATGCTCTGACTATCCAAGGTCCCAGCTCAGTGCGACAGCGTGGGACAGAGAAGTGCTCCTTCTGCTCCCACTGCCCAGGGATGGGATTGAAGCCCTGCATTCAGCTGGGTCTCAGGGGAACGAGGGTGGGAGGAGAGATGGGGATGTGCTCTGGGGCTTGTTAGTCAGCACTGCAGAAGTGTTGAGGGCTCCTGGAGCCAAGCACCACAGCACTTCCCTGCAGATCATCCCCAGGGTCACCGTCGGTTCAGTGTAAGCCACCACAGCCCACTTTTGCCAGGCTGGAGGCAGAGCAGCAGCTCTGTGATGTCCTTCACTGCAGCCCCAGTGAAGGAATGACCTTGGGATCACCCAAACCTTTCCTGCCCCACTGAGGGACTGAGAAGCGCATAAATAGAAGGAAGGGGTTTTCCTTCTCTCTGTAGCTGACACTAAAGCTTCCCCACGGAGCAAAGAACATGGTGGCCTTCCCAGGAGAGGACATGTAG
>JAVHNF010056955.1:85721-101812 GCA_034783455.1 Micropsitta finschii
TCTGGAAAATAATCCACTGCCCATCTGCCACAGTGATTTACAACCTTGCACAAATTGGGCTCAAATGTTCACTTCTGTTTTGCCCGTGGCTTTTGGTCATCCCGTTGCATGTGTGTATTCCTAGGCACCAGCTTGCTATGGGCTGGGGTTGAACTTGCCAGGCCTGGAAGCCAACACTGGGCTGCAGGCGATTGTGCTTGCTCCTCACACTTCCTCTGATCTTCTTAGAGTGCTTTGGTCCTAATGGATGGAAGACATCCCCTTGCCCATCCTGCCTGACCCTCATCATCCTCTCCTGGGGAGAGCTGGGGAGCGTGTCTGGAGAAACAGCCCCTCCATTCAGATGCCCCTTCAAGGTTTTAAGTATACTGACGAGATGGGTCCATGCAGGGCTTTGAGTTGACCTCTTGGACTCCCCCCTGCCATGGATTCGCAGCCTGGCCTTGGGCACTTCTGTGGTTCCAGAGGTGATTGATGCCTAATTCATGGATCTCACTGCTCTCGGAGGCCTGAGCAGGGCTGACCCATGGGGAAGTGGGGTGCTTGGACAGCCAAGCCCTTCTCCTTGCTATAGAAATAAGGCTGCAGCCTCTGTACCCTGTGTTGGAGGCTTCAGGGCCAGGCCTGAGGGGTGAGCACAAGGTGCTATGGGCAGCTATCCTGGTTATTTTCCCATCACTTTGCCCTGGTGCTTTTGCAAATGGAGAGCTCGGCTTTCCGGGGACGAGGCTTCATTCTCCACAGAAAATGGAAATATAGAGATTTTTTTTTTTCCCTTCCTGTAGCAGATTCAGCAAAAGTGCAGCTGCCTTCGCAGCCTTGAATACAGAATTGACCATTCAGTTCATCCCTAAGGGGAAATGACCAAGTAGAGAAGAACAACGAGCCCCACAGTGCTCTCTGCACCCTCTAAAGTCTTTCTCAACCCAGGCATTTTCCTGTCCCAAGTTTCAAGGGTGCCTGGCTCCCTTTGCAGGGTGACGAAGGCTGCCTGCATGCTCCCAGACCCTCTCTCTAAATGCCTGTCAGCTTCAAAATGGTTTTTCCTCTTAAATTGAAATTTGGCAGGTTATTTGTCAATGATGGAGACCGAGGCCCAGAGGCGTGGGGACAAAAGAGAGCTCAAGCTGGGTGAACAGCTTAACTTTGAAAGGCAGCACGCTGCAGAGAAGTGCATTTCATCTCTAAGGCAAGGTGGCTTCTGGATCCCAATGGCAGGGCCAGTCACTCTTGAATCTTTAGGCTTTGAGGTGCCAATGCCTTTTCCATCATCCTGCCTATTCGACAGCCCTCCCAGGCCTAATGTTAACCCCAGCTGAAAGCAAATGAAGATGAAGGCATGAATAATGCTATTTAGTGCTGATTTTCCCATGAGTGCATGTGTGCTCCTCAGAAAAGCCACTTGGTGTCCTAAGAAGTCTACAGCCAGGTGCAGTGCCCGGGGCAATGGAAAGGAGCCCTGGCAGGCTGGCATACTCCCCTGTTGTCTTTTTAGCTAGCAAGCCAGCAAAGCCCATGTGGAGGAACGTGATGGTGGGATAAAGGGATATTGGGAACGAAGGGCAACTGGGGAGGTTTGCAAACCAGCCCCAAACCTCACTTCTCAGGTGTACAGGAGTCAAGAGGGGACTTGGACACTAGCAGGAATGCCACAGACGGCCATAGAGGCTTTTCCTAGTGAAGACAAATGGCCTACTCTATCACCTATTCCTGGTGATAAAGGAAAGAGCATTAAAGAGACATGAGAAGAGGTGACATGTTCAAGGCAAAGGGGACATAATCTTTCCAGGAGCCAGTGTGATGAGTATTCATCAACATGGCTGCTGTTGTCAGGCCAGAGGGAAGGGCATGGCAGTAATCAAAAGGCAACGTTCTTGAGCCCAGACAAGTATTTTAGCTGAAGGAATTAATGTCAAAGGCTTTATCTGGAAGCAGTGGATGGAGAGGATGTGTGGGATTCAGGTACAGCTGGAACAAGGAAGGTAAGCTCAAGGTGGTACAGAGCAGTGCAGCATGGAGGTCTTGTCTACTTGACGGGGGAAGCGTTGGTGGGAGCGGATGGACTCTGCTGTGATGGTGCTGAAATTGGGCTGATGGGTTAGACCTGCACCAGGAACCGTCAGCCAGGCTGCTGATTTCTCCTGAGAGGAAGAGCTGAGTCTGGCACGGCGCAGTGGATCTGAGAGTCACCATAGAGATAGCGGTTGGAGTCAGTGGGTGGTGGAGATTACCCAGAGATAATGTGTGAAAGGAGAAAGGAAAGCGCTGAAGGACAGTATGCTGTGGGCATCCAGCAGAAGAGGGAGGCGGGTGTAAAGAAGAGGCAGAGAAGAAAAGATGACAAAGGCAGGCAGAAAACCAGGGAAGGACATCAGAGAAGCTCAGAAGGACCAGCTCTCTATGCCAGTGTGGGTGGAAGTGAGGAGACCAGGGGAAAGATCAAAGATGAAGCTTGAGCGTGGCCTTGAAACCATCATGAGGAACCTGGCCACAGGACATTGCTGAGCAAGTGGGACAGAAGGCAGTGAGTGGGTGTGTAGAGGAGGAGGAGAAGGCCTGGGGGATCTGGGGCAGCAACCTAGTGGGATTTTTCCATGCTCAGAGATGTTTGAGTGGCTTTAGCCCCACACGTTATGCAGAGAGCAGAGGGGAGCAGAGGAAGGGTGTGAGGGGGCTGTCTCCATGGGAGGAACATGGGTTGCCAGAAGAAACAGGGATACACGTACCAAGGTGGTAGGGGAGATTTGTCTCCGCAGAGCAGCAGCAGAGGACAGGTGTTGACAAGTCAGCATCTCTTACATGCCTTATGAAGATGATGGCAGGATGCTGTGTGGGAGGTCAATTCGCTGAGAGGAACAGAGTCATTTAGGGAGGAGAAGGCAGAACCAAATCCAAAATGCACTGTTTTGACTCAAGGAGTTGGCTTGGGTTTGGGACTTGCACTGTGGCACTGTATGAGCAATGGGCACTTGGAGCGTTGTGAACAAAAGCCATCCTGTTCACACAAAGGCCCTTCTATTTCAAGTTCTATCCTCCTGGAGGTTTAGCAGCCCACAGGACAGTCTTTGAATGTGGCTTGCACCTCTCTGCTGTTTAGCAGAAACAATTTCTCTGGCACTGGATTGCTTCAGTCTCCGAGGGTGACATTATTTGTCAAAGATGCCACTGAACATTTCAGTCGTACTGGACCAAACGTTCACTGCCAACAGGAGAAATGACCCAGCTTGGCTCTGCATGGGAAGCAAGAAAAGCTGGGGAGGGACTGGAGGACAATATATGGAGAGGGAGATCAGAGGAGAAGGAGTGAGTGAGGTGGCAGTGTAGAGCGATGGATGAAGAGCTGAGCATGAGCAAGGCAGTGTTGGGGCTGTTGAGTCATAGGACCCAGAGGCAAGCAACCAACTGACCTAGGACCTGGGGGAATAAGGAAGAGACCCAATGAACCAAGATGAGGGTGATGCAGGGAAACAGCCATTTGTGTGTGGGGTCCAGTCCCCAGTGCTCTCCGACATATGGAGGCATAGAAAGGGGGAGATGTACTGAGCACAGGATGAGTCTGCATCCCCCAAGCTCTGCACTGATGTGGTTCTCCCAGTTTGATCCTACAATCCCATTCAGGGGGCTGCAGATACCTCTGGAGACAACCAAGGGGTGAAAGGCCATTGGGTTGTAAAAGATCAGAGGTGCACCACAGCACGGTGCAGATCTCCAGCACCTCCCAGGTAGGCAGAGGAAAGACCTGGTGCCCTTTGGTGTTCTCTCAATGAATCACTCTCAACTCTTCTCCCCTCCGTTCCTTGCTGAAATCAAGCACTGGTGAGTAACTGGCTCTTAACTCAGCCTCGTGCTTGAAACCTCAACCTGGTCTCCTGTGCTGCTCACAGAAAATGTCTCCCTTGCCTTGGCCCAACTCTTACAAAGCCCATTCACCAAGAAGCAATGGTCTGTCAGAGCAGCCTCTGCTACCCTTTGCCATGAAATTCCTCCTAACCAGGAAGCTGTTCATTCCAGGCTATGTGGCTGTGCTGGAGGCTTGAAGTCCACATTCTCCCTGAGGACAGATTGGCACCTACAGGCAGATTATGGGTCTCTTACCCTGCCTGAACAAGCTGGAGACCATCAGCATGTCTGAGGAGAGATAAATCCCACATAGACAAGATGCATTGCCTATCCTTGATGATATCTTGGAATAAAAATATCCTGTGCCCTACCTCAGAGAGCATACAAAATGGGGAACACCAAGAAGGGAATACTCAGAAGGGTGAAGTGACTGAACTCAGTCAGATTCATACTCTCATGTTTGCAACACACCAAATTCAACTGAATGCATGGTAAGCCAAGCACTGAGCACAGCAGGACTGAGAGTCTAAGGCCATACCTAGTTATCTGAAGGGATGTCAGGTGGGAAGGCTGAGGAGTAATGGGATAAAACTGAAGGAAAGACCTTAGTAAGATTCAGAAAGAAGCTTAAGCACTTAGAGAGAAGAGGAGCATCTGCAGTCACATTAGGCCAGATAGGGAAGCAAACAAGCAGACCTCCTGCTACAGACCCACAGGACAGGACTGCCCAGATGAGCACATTAGGAACATGTAATAACATCCTTGGGAGCATTTGCCATGACCTACTGTTGGACACATAGTGTTGGACCAGACAGGCCATCAGTCTGCTCCAGCATGCCCGTCTGCATGTTTTTACTGCAGGAAAACCATGGCTTGGGCACTAGGAAGCAATTTACGGCACTTTCCAGCTGTTCCTCAAGAGGTCCTGGTTTATTTAGTACCTGCAAAGCTCTGGCTAATGTTCTATGAGAAATGAGTTTGTCCAGAAAGGAAAAGGGACATGAATAAGGCAGCTTCAACCTTCCTCCTGCTGCTCAGGATCTCATCATGGTGCCACTCATGAGCACTTCAACCTTCAACCCCTTCTCCTGCCAGACCAGGGCAGGGGAGGTCAGAGGTACGAGGGCTGTGCAGGGGAAGCGTGCTGGCTCCATCAGCACCTCTGACCTACAGGATGGCCCAGAGATGCCAAAGCTTTGCAGGGCTTTGCTCCTGGACACTGTCTCTTGCTGCTCTCCTCTGCTGCCAGCCTGGCTGCAGAGCTCTAGGCGAGGTGCTGCAAGCAAGAGAGGACAAAACACTGTTTTGCAAAGAGTGCAGTGAGTCAGTCAGCTAATTCGAGGCAAGAATCTCTCCCAGAAAGGAAAGACAAGGAGGAAGCTGCTTGTTCTGCACGGATGAGGCCAGGGGGGCTGTATGGCAGCGTCTGCAGAGAGGCGCAAGTGTCCCATGCTCCCTGCCTCCCATGTGTTTTGTTCACATGGGCTCCATGCTGCACGCTCCTGTTTGCCCACTGAACAAGGAGCCAGGTCCTCAGGCTGTGGAAGTCCTGGGCTTGGTCCACAGGGAGTAGCCAGGGCTCCATTGCGCCAGGCTCAGACTGCAGCTTCAGAGCATGCTACTGGCTCTGATACCAGACTCCATTCCCTCATCATTTCATGTTCAGCTTCTGCAACTCCAGCAGGGCTGTGGGGTGATGGGGTCCTGGATCAGCCGCTCTGCTTTGGCTTCCTTCTACCTTAACTGCTAACTTAACCACCAGCGAGTGCCTGTGTGATGAATGGTGAGGTGGCCCTTTCTGAGGCTTTAAATACAGCAGCGAGGATGGACGCTGGGTACCTACATATCACAACTGAGATCACTTTGTAGATGCTTGTTGCTTGGCAGCCAAAGGCTTAGAAATGTCAATTTCTAATTAAAACCGTGCACCCAAAATCTACACACCCTCCCCAAAACCCAGTATTTTTATACACTGCTCTCAGCTGCAGTGGGCATGGCAATAGCTCTCAGCATGCAAACATCCATGCACGAGCCACGTTGCTGGCGGGGAGGATGCAGGTGAGATGTATACACCAGCCAAGCAGAAATACATTCAAATCAAAGAGATAGATGCAACCTGATAAGAAGGGAGATGGAGGATGTGACCCAGAAATAGAAGTGAGGGAGGCTTCCCAGCAAAGCCATTGTGCTACCCACAAAGATGATGGCAGCGTAAGGTTCCTTTCCCATGTGAGACATAAATACTGGGGTCTGGACATGGGGATAGGATGCACAGTGGAGCTGCCAGCCTCACTTTGCCAGGGCAGTGCCTGTGCTGGTGCCAGGCAGCATCCCTCTCCCCTTGGTACCTGTGTCTTCTCCCAGGATCCTGCTCTGGTGACTGGTCAGAGCTTGCTGAAAACAGGGTTTCCTTACAGGTTTGCACCAACAGGAAACCAGGTCTAAGGGTGTGCTGATATACCCAAGGTATCCTGGTTCTGCTTGGGCATGAGATACAATAAATCCCTTCCCCTGTGGCACCAGTCCCCTGGCAGAAGCAGGAGGCAATGCCACAGTCAAGGCTACACATGAGAAAAATCAGCCTTACTGAAAGATACAGTAAGATAAATTACTATTGTTTAAATCCATGTCATTGGATTGCAGCTTTGGAGAGGTTCAAAATAAGAATTGTTGGCAATTGTATTGGCTTTCTGGTATATAAACCTGCAGAGTTTGTATTTCTAAGCTCTTGCTGTATGAGAATAATACCAAGGGCGGGGAGCAAGGAAAGGAGGGGAAAAGGTGGTGAGACCCCTACAGCAATGCAGCTGTGGGCAATAGATTTGCAGGAGGTTACAAATACTCGTGGTGACCAGGAAATACCCATGAAGTGAAGTCCTGATCTTATGTGCTGTGGGCAGCAGCACAGAGCTGCCATGGGCAGAGCCGACCCCACTGCTGGGCTGTGCAGAGCACGGAGCAAGCTGCATCACTGGAAAATGGGTTTTATTTTTGGACCAAACTTTGAAGAACCTCTTTTTAGCATTTTCTCGCAGAATAATTCCGGGTTTCTGCTTCTAAGTGACATTCAATTTCAACATCTGAGCTAGGGATAAAATGAATATTTTTACAGCCTGACTGAATTCAAACCAAAACGCTTAGGAATGATGAAACCGTCATCCGAGGAGCAAAGCAGAGGTGGGCACCAGCTACAGCCATGTTTAGGGCTGTGGGGTTGGATTTGCTGGGTTTGGACTGGTGAAGCCTTTCTTAGCCCAGTGCTGGCTGCCTGGCAGCCCAGCCACAAACCCCAGTGCATAGCCTGGGCAGGGGATCTTGCTATTCTGGGGATGCTCCACCATGGCAAATAGGCTTTGGTACTTGGGTAATCTTTTCTGTCATGTTGCCTGCCTCCCGTCACGCTACATCCAATTGATCTCAGAAGACATCTGACTGGCATGGCATACCTAACACATTTTCCTTCCATTTTTCCAGTTACCTTGTAAAAGACAAAAAAGGACTTTGGTACCTTGTTTTCCTCGGATGGAGCACACAGCTCCGAGATGGGAGGTGCTGCTGCTTCATGCCTCCAAGCGTGCTCATGGGGCCACGTCCGGGGCTTGCTCCACTCTCATCCATCAGCATCTTTTGGCCTTTCTAAATCTCCAGATGCCATCTCCAGGCAGCATTCCTGGCCAAAGCAAAGACAAAAGAAATCAGGGTTTGCTTCGCCTTTTGCAGGGTTTCTTCTTTGGGAAAAGGCAGCTGGGAGAAGAGAAATACGGAGTCCGGGAAAGCACCAGATTTGAGTTCCCTCAAGAGAAGCAGGATTTCCAGGGACTGAGAAGCAGCAAACACAACATGTGGGATCACTGAGCTGTCACAGAGCAATTAGCTTAGTATCAGGGTGGGGGAAATCAGAAGCGTTTTGTTTCATGGATGGAGAGGTGTCCCCTGACAAGGTGGGAGACTACGGCTGCTTTGGAGATGCAACATCAGCATCCCTTAGGGTAGAGCCTACAGTTAATTACCTAAAAAAGCCAACTGTAAGCTTCATAAAAGCCTATAAAAGCATTATAAAGCTTAATAGAAATAGAAATAGATGTGCTTTGTTTTTAAAATCACTTACAACACGGATCATTATTAGTCTAAATTATCTCCCTGCAGTGTGGAGGTACCACGATTAGCTGTGGGGTTGTATGTTTCAGACACAGCACACAAGGCACATTTTGGAGATGAGATAGAAAGGCCATTGTAACATGCAGGGAAGGATGTGATGCCTCAGGAGCTGAAGGCTCCTTCAGATGATGCACAGCCTGGGTACAGAGCTCGCTGCTGCCTTTCTGACTTTGGCATCCTGTGTAGCAAAGCACCTTCGGGTGCTCGTGCCCCGGTGCCCTTTCCAGCAACACAGCCAGGCCCCTTCAACACAAGGAGAAGAAAGGAGATGGCAGAGCCACCGTGCAAGCCGAAACCCACCTCTTGAACACAGGCTGCAGCTCTGTTCCCTTCAGTGCAGACGGGAATTAGACCTGGGAAAAGCTCGCAGTGCTTTACTCCAAATGAAGCCGACAGCAACAAGGTTCAAACCAACACCAATGCAGTGCTGAACTGGAGGCAGAGCTGTGGGCACTTCTTGCCACAGGATGCTATTTATGCCAACAGTGTCCCAGAGTAGACGGAGACCAGAAACTGCTTAAAGAGAAATTTGTGAAGGTTTAACAATAACAACTGTGGAAAATAAACAACTGGAAAGAAAGGAAATCCAAAGCTCCCTGCCTCCTGCCTGGTGGAGCTGGGTGCTCTGGTCTGACATCTCTTTGGGGTTGGTCTGCTGGGTACAACTGTGCTGCCTACCTGTGTGCATAACCCTGTGTGCATTGGTGCTGTCCCCCTGCAGATCTACAGCATCCTAGCACTTTCTAACACCGGGTACCACCAGCAAGTTCTGGCACAGCCCTGCAAAACAGGAGAAGAAAATGGATGGATCCCAGCCACCGTAAGATGAATGGGTTATGTTCACCAGCCAGGGTTATCTGCTTAGCATATATATGAAAAACCCAGTGGGATAGAAAACAGCAGGCTTGCCTCCTGGCCAGGGAGGCTGGGCAGCAGGACACACTGCCTGCCATAGGGAGCAGCAGTGAGACTTCTATCCTGATGGTGCTGCAGATGTTTGGACAGGCACCAGTGCCCACAGCATTGCTCTGAATAAGTGTAACAGAGCTGCTGCTTGGGGCTGGGGGGAAACAAGTGCATGGTGGTGCTGGGATGCGGCACCCCAGGAAGGAGGTTCTCTGGATCTTCCTGAGCTGACAGAGCAGTCAGGACTGAATTAATGCCACACAGCTCATCCCAGGCTGCCTGCTGCTCCTCCACAGTGTGTGGAGTAGGAAACTGGTCCTCAGCAACAGTGTGAGAAGTGATGGACCACACAGTTCAGTTCTGCTCCTGGAGAGCTCATGGGGCACTTGGGATCTGCAGCCTTCCAATGGAGCTGGGCCTGGTGTCTGTGAGTAAGGGACAGAATTAGGTCCCAGAGAGAAAGTCAGAGGCTGTGATTGCGACCCCCTTAAATGCTGTTTTCTTTAATAATGCCATTGGTCCATGGAGAATCCCAGCACTCCTAACCCTGGGACAGGCACCCGGGGAGGATGCCAGCAGCATCTATTCCAGCCCCATGTTCCTGCCGCCCTTGCAAAGAGCATCAGTCCCCATGGAGAGCCCTGAGTACACCTCCATGGGCAGGAAGGTCTCCCTCTGCCTCATCCAGAAAAGGGGCTGTGGGATGGGAGGCAACAAGTACTGGTGGTGGAAACTTGGAGGCTGCATTTAATAAGAAACTGTCACATCTTGGAGCCTGCATTAATTCTAGCTCAGGGAAAAAATGCCTGTCCTGTAAAAAGAGCAATTCCAGAACAAACACAGGTTGGAAAACAGAAGTGAAAATTGTGGGTTTGGATAAAATACACAAATTTAAAATAAATAATTCATTTCAGCATTCGACCAGGTATACAAGTTGCATTGCTTTACATTTCTACCACTCAAGACATGTCAGCAGCAGTACTATGTAACATGCACCAGGCACGCAATGGGGCAGTGGATTCCATCTCTTCCACTACTTTATTCCCATCACTGTATTTGTTTTGCATCATTTTGAACTGCTTTTACGTAGCATTGATTGAAACATCTTATTTTCTAGATCAAAGTGTTGCTTTGTGTTTTAATGAACTACCTTGACACAATAGCTTTGTGTTAGTTTAAAACCATTATTTCATATATTGCAAACTGCTGGTCCTCTCGTTAGTATGCTGTGTGCTTTCCTTCCTGCCTTGTTCAAAGTGTCAAAACATTTCACTACAAAATAATTCTATTAGGATGTATCAGCGGTGGTTGTACACACCATGTTGTGTCTTTTGGTATGATAGGAACACTGGACCACTCTACCTAAATACCAACAACAGTGACGCAAACCTTTGCCCAAATTCCACCCAACTTGTCCCGTGCTCTGTCCATCCAGGCTGTAGCAATAGGACAAGGGGTGATGGGTTCAAACCTAGATGGGAAGATCAGGTTAGATACAAGGAAGAAGTTCTTTACTTAGAGGTTGTTGAGGTGCTGGCATAGGTTGCCCAAAGAAGTGGTAAATGCCCCATCCCTGGTAGTATTCAAGGCCAGGTTGGACAGGGCTTGGGTGATACGGTCTAGTTTGAGGCATCCCTGCCCACAGCAGGAGGTTGGAACTGGGTGATCTTAAGGTCCTTCCCAACCCAAACCATTCTGTGATTCACAAAGTGCTCTTTTACCACGGATTTATTTCTCTGTTTGCCTTTACATCTGTATACATCCCTTTTATTCCACTCAAAGAGTGACTAACACATCCAAGGAAACAGGGGAATGCTCTTTGCCGGTCTCCTCACTCTTCACCATGAATGCAAGCATCATCCTGTTTTCACAACAAACTTGCAGAACGTTGCAAATATTTTCATTAAAAATGGCCCATTTCTCTAATCACTGGGGAAAGTAGAAAAAAACATATCAAATTTTAAAGGGTAATTCAGGCTGTTCTCAGCCTGGAAATATCGATTTTGTGCATCTCAGAGAAAAGGCTCAATTTTAAGACCAAAAATCTCAGAAGTGGAAAAACAGCGGAAAACCAGAAATTCTGGCTCTGCGGAGCTGAGATCCTCCCTTTTTCTGCACATCTCAGCTCACTATGACCTGCTCTGGAAGCACAGGAGAGAAAAGTCTTTGGCTGTATTAATCAGGGACCGTATTGTCCTTCCATATAGATCATGCCAAAGGCACATTATTCACCCTCCTGCAGTCCGCAGAGAGATGTGCTCACTGTTCTTGGTGCGAGTCTTATTTATTGCGCTACAGGTGAACCATGAAAGGATCTTTAATGCTTTTCCACCTACTGATCAGCTCCTGTACCTCTGTTTATCCAGCCATGTGCTCGCCTGGCAGTTGTCTGCCTGATTCCGTCTAGCTCGTGATTCACCTTCTTGTCAGCATCCCTGGAGATTTGCTACTCTTGCAGCCTCTTGCCTGTCAAGTAACATGAGGTGGTTGTACTCTGTATATGAGCACACGCCTGAGAGGCAGAGTTAATGGATAAAACCAGTCTCATTATTCATCACTTTTTGGGCTACTATTGTGTTGCAGAACAAGGCTGCAGCAGGAAGACATCTGTAAATGGCTCTGTCTATACATTAGCTGCTGGGAAAGAACAGAGCCAAAGTAGGAGCAGACCGGGAGAGAAGGGGGCTGCCAGCATGAGGAGAAGGGCAAGGAATGGCAGGACACCTCTTGGCACAACTCTGGTACCCTATGTGGAAAGCCATCATGCTGCTTGCCTGGTGTGAGCTCAATGCAGGAGCACGGCCCCCACTGCTCAGCACGATGTTCCTCATGATTTGGATGGCAATGGGCAACTTCCCACAGCTGCTCATTGGGCCAGATCTCCCTCACACTGGTGTAATTGGTGTTTTCCAGCTATCACTCAGAGCCAAGGCTGACACCTCACTGCGTCCATCACTGCCCCAGACATGTTATTTACCAAGGGCATCCTTTTAGTTACCTTCCCCAGACTCCGTACAGGCTGGTCGTGGTCTTTGATGGTTTCTCTTAGATCAAAAGGTCACCAGCAGAGAGCCTGCCATACTCTCCTGCATGGACCGTTTTCTCTGCAGCACTTCAGAGCTGAACACAATATCAGCGGGCACCAACGAAGCCACCTCTTGCAGGAGATTCTGAACCCTCAAAAACATGTGCCTGTTTTCCCTTAGGGCATCTCCCAGATGCTGCAGGTACAACCAGGGCAGCAATTCATTTGGCACCGAGGGGAGCTGGCAGAGGCAGCAGAACACGTTTTCCTGTAGGCAGAGTTACAGCACTCTTTCAGCTCTCCTTGACCTGAGCAGTGCCCAGGAGAGCGGCTTTATCTCATCCCTGTTTGCAGAAACTCCTCGAGGAGGGAAGGCACCTCCTTCACAGCCATTTCCCATCAATCTCTGTCTCAAGACCTGTGTGCTGCTGTTCGCAAACTCCGAGCTAGTGCCCTAGCTCAGAGTTGACAACAGTTGTAACAACCCGGTCCTCCATCAGGTCAAGCGTATCAGGGCAACTCACGCTCCACTGAGTGAACCCTAATGGGGCTGCAGTTAATTCTGTGTCCTTCTGGTGACTTTCTGAGCCTTTTTTCCCACCTATCTCGGAACTGCTAAAAGATCTCATCTCGTACCCGGGATCTATCAGCCCTGGGAATGCTGCCTCTTTAGATTTACAAGAGCCACAAGCTCCTGTGTGCGCACCGCTGATTTCTGCTCTTCATTCAAAGGCACTGCTCAGCTGCTCGGGTTGTGTGCAGCGTGCAGAACTCCTCAGTCCTCTGTAATACCCTGTGACAGTTTGCTTCCTCTGCCTGCCTTAACTGAAAGTATTAAAACCATCATGTGCTTCAGAGCAGGCTGCTGTAAGAAACTAAGCTGCCTTCTTACAGTCTTCCCCTCTCCAGCCCATCCGCTACTTGCAAAGAAGTGGGAAAGCACTATTTGAGCCATCTCTCTCACCCTGCCACCTTCCCAAGAAGCTGTGCCTTGTATGGGGCTTTTAGCGGCTCCGTGCTTGCCTTCAGGGTCTCTTTATAGTCCACATTATCAGCTGCCTAGCGCTGGCTCCCCCAGTCATACCCATAGTGAGAGCATCACAGCACAAGAGCTGACACCAACTCCAAGCTACCACAGCTGAGGCTGATCTTGGCACCCCTCCTCTGCCCATGGGTTCTTCACAGGGGATCCCAAACCCTCCCAATCTGTAGCAAGGAGCATTCCCCACTTTCTTCTCATGCAAGGTCATAAGAATCACTAAAATTCACTAACTATTGTGAATTGTTGTGAGTGGTTGTCCCACAATGCATCAAACACCCAAGCGTTACCACCAGCTCCCTTCCACTCTTCCCTGCTCCCAGAAGAGCAAGGAAAGATGCAAACCCTGGAGCACACCTCCTTCTCCTCCTCCTCCTCTCAGCACTGCTGAGGAAGGAAGGTGAGGTCCTGCCAAGGCACAGCTCTTGCCTCATTCTGCCATTAAACATCAAGTCAGCCCAGTGGTGAGCTGTTATCAGCGCTGCATGCTGACGTGCTAGGACGGTGCCCAAGAGCAGAGCTCGCTGCACAGGGCACTGCATGTGCGTCCACACAAAGGAAGCAAGAGAAGAGGGAAAGCACAGCACCCTGTAAGAGACACAGAGGCCTCAGGTGGCCTGGGGTTTTGGAGCTGTGCTCCTTTGCCATACTTTGTTTGCTAAAGAAGAGAATCGTGGGTCCCAGTTCTGTCAACCCCGTTTTCAGGCTTCGCTGGAGAGAGATGGAGCAGCACCGGCATAAGGATCATCAGCATTTCACAGGGGGTGGTGGTCTCCAGACAAGGAGGATGCCCAGCTCAAAGCACAAACCCTCAGAGCTGCCACTCTCTCAATGTGTTTTAGTGTCACAACGCCTGGAAATAAAAGCCAGGTTAACACTCCC
The DNA here is from genome assembly GCA_034783455.1 of Micropsitta finschii. NCBI lineage: Eukaryota > Metazoa > Chordata > Aves > Psittaciformes > Psittacidae > Micropsitta > Micropsitta finschii. The sequence continues at coordinate 99,572 of JAVHNF010056955.1, forward strand.
CTCTCTCCTGCACCTGTTATCACAACTGATGCTGAGGTGCCACATTCACGGCTGGATCTGGGTGTGAGCTGCGTCAGATGTCTGAGAGGAGAAATGCTCTCAGGACATGACCAGAAATTATTCCCTATATAACATTTACCTTCATAATAAGAAAAAGCTGATCTTGACCTAAATTGGAGCCTTGAGGACTTCAACAACCTTCAACCAGTCTCTGAAAGCTTTGGAGGTTTTCTTTTCCTTTAAAACACCCCAAGAAAGCAGCTGTCCCGTAGAACACATGCCCAATCTCACTGGACTCCAGCAAGCAGTTTGCTCTTGCCTAGCAAGCAGCTTGGGAAATCACAAAGCCAGCACCAGCCGCAGACAGGAATTGATAGGAACAAGCCCAGTAATCAGAAAGGCCAGGGAGCCATAACGCTGGTTGCAGGAGGCCAGGAGTGTCTCTGGAGTAAGGAGCTCCAGCGGATGCGTGACTGCACATCTTGCAGCACTGCTGGTCACAGACACAGCCTGTCCTTGGCAAGCAGCAGGCACAGAATTAATCTGCTTATGTCTACTAAGGCACCCTCTTGCTCCTTGACCAAATGGTGATGGGGTAAGATGGAAATTCAGGGGCTAGATTCTCCTCTATCGGAGGTTCCTTGGGAGGGAGAATGCTTTGGGTTGTACTTACCTTTACATGCTTCTGCCCAGTCTTGTCTCAGTCTTGGCTTTGGGCAGTGTTGCTCCTACACTGGAGAGGTGATGGCAGGGTAGGTCTGTGGTCATGCTGCCATTCTTTACCCTGTAGATGTGACATGGTAGCTTGCAAGGGCATTGCATCATGCTGTGCTCAGTTGATGCTTATGGAGGGGACTCAGCTGAGATCTGTGCCTCTAATTGAGCCCTTGCCCACCTGCCCTTCATTCCAGATTTATCCACCTGCCCTTCATTCCCGATTTCTCCACCTGGGACAGCAATGTGAGGTCCTGGCAGGGCTGGGCCCCTCACTAAACCAGACACATTGAGGAGCTGCTGCAGGTCCAGAGAAGTGCAGCAAAGCTGGTGAAGGGTCAAGAGCACAAGTGTGATGAGGAATGGCAGAGGGCCTTGGGGGGGCTTAGTGTGGAGAACAGAAGGCTCAAGGGGGACCTTATCGGTATCTACAACTACCTGATAGGAGCATGAAGTGAGGTGGGGGTCAGTTTCTTCTCCCAAATATATATCTTGGAAACCTAATTCTACGATTTCTCTAACTCATTGTCACAATATAGGCAGTTCTGAGGTTACTTACATTTCAATCTCTGTCGAGCTGATGCTACCTGCATTAAAAGCTGCTTTTAGAATGACAGAAGTCATCTGCTGTAACAGTAGCAATCCTTAAAAACCCAAGATGAAACTTCCAGGAGCTGAAAGTCAAATTACTGCAAGAATTGCAATTGAATTCCCAGAAGTGACTGTTTGATATTTTTTTCCATTACACCCGAGAACTGAAGATATAAGTTTGCTGTTGAAAATCATATTCCAGGACTAGAGTCCTCACAGCCATATCATACCCATCTGTTATTAAAAGAAAGGTAAACCTAGACATTGAAGGAATGAAAAGAGAAATCATTTTATTACAGGAATAGACCTGAATCCATGAACCTCAGTTACAATACTGAGAGGTCAAGGATGTAGCTATACAGCACTCTTCCCCTATCTAAATCAGAACCTTTTCTGAGCAGCATGATTCTGAGGGATTGAATAGCCTTTTTTACACCATTTTAATTACTGCTATAAAATGCATTTCACAAAAGTATAAAAATATTATAGCTTTTTTAAAATACCAGCAGGCCACTTGATAGGCATGTGTTATCAAGCTTAGATCTTTAGAATTCCGCTACGTAAATGCAAAAACAGTTAAAAAATCATCTGCATTTACTCTATCATTAATTAATAAAAATAAAGATTATATATTGGAATTACATGCGACTTTCAGGAATTTATACTGAGATAAAAGATCCTTCTGGAGTTTGTTATTGTTTGACATGGATTAGTTTGCGCATTTACACAGTGCATTCTCTGTTCCAACAGAAATGCTTAGCATTTGAGTGACACACATACCTTGTAACCAGAATCTTCGACTGCCATTCCAAAAATCAGTCACTGCCTACTTAGCACCTCCAAGTCTGGAACAGTAAGAAAAGATGCACCCTTACCTGAAGAAGCACATTTCTTAACTGGAAAACCTATGGCAACAACAGTTATCTCACAATGAGT